>VXBT01005382.1:324416-363739 GCA_013400235.1 Oriolus oriolus | reverse complement strand
GGGGCAAGGCACAGCAGGGCCGAGCAGGGAGGGGCAAGGCACAGCAGGGCCGGGCAGGGAGCGGCAGGGCTGGGCTGGGCGGGGCAGAGCACGGTAGGGCCGGGCTTCGCCAGCCGGGCCAGTCTCGGCTCCAAGGCAAAGGCGCAGCTGAGGCCGGCGGATGCCTTTCCGCTTTGGGCAGTCGGCTGTTGAAGAGCCGGTCGCAGGCTGGGCCTTTCCCACGGCAGTAGGGGAGCGGGCAGAGCTGCTCAGCTTCCCTGTGAGGTGTTCAGCGGCACGGGGCCCCGGGCCGGGAGGCTCCCGTGGCTGGGGCAGGAGCAGCTCCCACGCCCGCGGGACGGCGCGCGTGGGTGGAGCCGCGCTCCTTCGGGCATCCACCCGGCTCCCGAGCGGCTGGCGGCAGTCCCGGCCTCACCGCCCGCATCTGCCTAAAAGAAGGGATTAGCAGCAGCCAGGCAACAGCTTGGAAGCTGCCTTGTCCGGTTGATTGCCACACACTACTCATACGAAAGCTGGGACAGGCTCCCAAAAGTGCCTTGGACTTAAAGCTATGCCTTCCCCAGATGGGGACAGACACGTCGATTGGTGACCTCTCTCCAAGATGAGAAAGATGCCATAGTCTGGCTGCATGTGAAGAGCCCGCTGCAGCTGAACCTTGTCCTCAGAGGAGCTGTGGGCTGTGACCCCTCTCGCTGCTTTGGGGTGTAGCTTTGTCAGGTGCTGAGCGCACACACAGAGACCTGTGGGGTCAGCGCCCAGCCAGCCCTGTACTACTCGAAAGCTCAGTGGCACTAAGTAGCACAAATATAACAGAACTGTCAGCAGGAAGGCCCTGAACCCTTGTCACTGGAAATCTTGATGTGAAGATCATGCTGTATCAGTACGATGTTTTTAGTACGGTGTTCTTAGTCCATTCCTCGCGCTGCCATGTTCTTAGTAGGATTGTAGGATGTTCTCAGCTCAGTTTATTCACTGGTTTGCTTTTTCTCGGTCATCCATTGTACCTAAAGATTGCATAAGCAGGTTATGCACAACTTTATGAGTACACAGTGATAACCTAGTCACTAGAAGATGTGCATACTGCGTAGAAGATTTCTGGGGCTAATGTGCTACTGGACTGTATTTTGGCGTGCAGACGTGTCGTGTCACTGCTAGTCTGGCAGCCCTCAGTGATCAAGGGACATGGCAACCTCCTTTGGGCCTTGAAACAGGCTGATTCTTGATCTTGTGGAGCCATTTTGACTCTCTGCTTTATTTCTTAGGGGTTTATACTGCTTCACATTGCCACTTGTCACTTGAATCCTCTTGTTAGAAGTTAATCTTGCCTGAATATCTTTACTTCTGCCTTTGCTTTTACTTCTCTTATATGGTATGACTTTAGCTTAAGTATCCCCCGCAGTTCCTCATGGTGTCCTCAATAAAGCTGCACCAAAGCCATGCAGCCTTGCCTTGCAAACCTGGGCCATGGCTGGCAGGCACCTGAATCCCTGCGCTGTGAGGTTATGGGTGGCAGAAACATGCCTGACCTGTGAGTGTGTGAGCTTGAAAGGGGAGCTCAGGAGGACCAGCCCACTGCAGGAATAATATTCGCACTCACTTGCAATCAAAGGAAAGGCTAACAGTGAAACAAATGGCTGATGTGATACAGGAGGTTAAACCAGGGAACTGGAATGCTTCCTCTGAGCCTAGATTTCTGCGTTCTTCTCACAAACCATATAATCCACATATAAAAATCCATATGTATAAAATGTTCTCCTATGTTAACAACGTGCTTGAAAGGGCTTGTCTTCATCATGTGTCCATAATTGCTAAAAAATTATTTGTCTCATTAGTATGCATTTCATATTAAAATCCTATTTGTTTCTGTAGACATTCCTGCCACTCAAGGTAGAGCAAACTGCACTGGTGTGAGAACACAAACATAGCTGCTGAAGGTTACTCTGTTTAATTTTATTTTTGACGCTTTAAGATCTAGACTGCAGTGCATGTCCCTGGTTAAAGCAAACAGCATTAAGAGATGGGGTGAGGAGTCCTGCCTCCTTTCACGCATTGCTCTGAGGTGCTCCAGCTTTGTGGGGCCCCTAAATGGCTCATCCACCACATGGGCAGTGGAGCACGGGGAGACCTATGGCTGGGCGTAAGTGACCGCAACTGCTTTTCCTTTTGTCTGGCTAAAATACATCCATTCCTCATGCTGCCATCCTCTGCACGGTGCCTGGGCATGATTTGATTATTGTCAGACATTTCTGCAGTTTCTTCTGCAGCTACTTTTTATCATTTCATGATGTGACTATTAGCTAAATACTAAGTGTTCCCACATGGCCTGTTTAGGATGTGTGAAGCAATTTATATGAAATAAAGCTGTTAAATACTTGTGTTCTTTTTAATTTCAGTTTTCATGCATTTCTTTAAGACTCTTGAGTCAACATTTCTCTGAACCAAAGTGGAAATGCTAAAATAGCCTAGGATTTTTTAAGAAAATAAGTAACAAAGCACTTTATTTAGGAAACGAACCCATTTGTCTAAAAGAAAAGGATGAAAAGTACACTAGGATGCTAAGTGTTTGTGTAAGGGGATTTTAGATATATATTCACATAAATACTGAATTAATGCAAGGAGCAATAGAACTGTTGCCATTTCAGTCAGCATTACCCATTTGGTATTGGTAGGCATTCTGTGCCCTGACCTTACCATGGCTTTTTTTTTAGAAAGTCTGCCAATAGCCACAAGTTGAGATGGCCAAGTGGCCAAGAGGGCCAAGACTTCCAGAGTAACTCTATGTGAGGTATAAGGAGGAAGGAGATTTTCTGACTTGTGCTCCGTCATTCATTCTCTTGGCCTTCTGTTAGCACTGTTCTCTTTTGAAAACTAAACCACGGGTAGCCACTAGATGGGTGTATTCAGTAACAAAAGGCCACACATGCCTCCTCATTCTGTTGTAACACCTATTAAAGATGCAGTACCGTTTTTATAAAATCAGTTAGTCTTTTCCTGCCAAAATTAATGTGGACAGGCCGAAGAGGCAGGACAATCCATGCTGACAAAGCTCTCCACAAAACCAGCTTGAGCAGGACAGCTTGGACAGCGTGGAGCTTGAGTGTAGAGGTCCTGAGCTGTCCCCTAGTGCCAGACCCAGCCTAATTCTAATGGAGGCCGAGGATGACATTTCCTGCAAGGACTGTGGGGAGACGCCCCCGACTCAGTTTGAGATGCCGCTAGAAATCCCAGATGTGGAGCACTGGTCAGTCAGTGGCCGTGCCAGCCATACTTCTGAGTGGCAGAGAAAGGGTAAGGCAAAAGTAGGACATCTGTGCCCCTTCCCACAAAGAAGTCCTTGGATGCCAAAAGAAGGCTGTGGTGGGTTAATCCCAGCTAACAGCCAAATACCCACCCAGCTGCTCACTCCCTCCTCCTTCTCCTCCTTCTCCTGGAGGACACAGGGAGAAAACAGGATGAGAAAGATCATGGGCCAGGATAAAGACTGGGACAGTGCTTGCCAATTGCTGTTATGGGCAAAACAGACTACTGAAGGGAAAAGAAATGTAATTTATTGCCAAATCAGATGGTGAAAACAAAAAGAAGAACATTAAAAGAACACCCTTCCTCTCACTTTCTCCAGGCTCAACTTAACTCCCTCAATCCAGACTCTTCTACCCACTCCAAATGGTGCAGAGTGGCAGGGGTGGATATGACCAGTGCAGAGTAGTTTCTCTCTGTTAACCCTTCCTCCTTATGCTTACTCATGATTTGCCCATGACCTGCAGCTGCTGCCAGGAAAAATCTGCTCTGATGTGGGCTCTCTACAAGCTGCAGTCCTTCAGGAATATTCATGTGCTCTAGTGTGCATTCTCCATGGGCTGCTGGGCAGCTGTATGGGCTCCCATATGGAGCACCTCTTCCCCCTTTGTCTGATCCTCGTGTTCCCTCTGCTGCTTCTCCCTCATTTTTGCCTCCTCCTTAGTCTCTACTCCTTCTAGAAATCAGGGAAAAGAAATACCTAGTGTGTCTGCTTGGTCTTGAACCTTCCATCAGTGATCAGCTGTGAAGGACCTGCCCTTGGGTGCACTGGAAAGGGCTCATGGCATTCCTACTGCCATGGGAGCAGCCTGGGCACACCTGGACTTTCTTCAGTGCCTCTGAGAAGGTGTGCAGAAGTGGTACTCTACCCTATTTGAAAATGTTGATCCATTCCATAAGGGAAATATAACCCTCAGAGTAAGAAACATTGCATATCAAACATTGGCTTGTTTCTATTATGATTTAGAAATCAAATTCTTATGTTAAAAATCTTTAAGAAAGCAAATTAAAAATCACTAAGAGGGGCTGAAGAATTTCTTTCACAAAAGATTTTGAAATTTTTGAAACCCTAATATTGAACTTGTCACCAAAGAACTCTAGATAAGTGATAAAAATTCAGCAGAAGAAATCTAGGCCTGCAATTACTCTAACTCAGATTCACACAGAAATTCCACTTTAACAAAAATCTGTAGTTTCAGTGTTACTTGTTTTTTAATGAGAATTTTAAGCAGATCATCTGATTATGTCATGAATTTCTCGTTTCCTGTGAAATAGTATTTTGGCAGAACTGACATGATATTGCGGATATTGCTTTGAGAGCATTGCTTCTTTTTAATTCTGAAGTGTTATGTCAGGTTTTTTTCAACCCCTTTGGATGTGGTTAACTTTTCTAATGCATTTTCTTCCTGACTACCTGCTTTTTAGAACTGTTATGATACCCGGACTGATTTCACAAGCAGAATGTGGAAACCTGGCCTCACAGACAGACAAGAGGAAAATCCATCACTGACTTCAGTATAGCAAGATTTTTCCATCTATGATTCCTTGACCTATCTCATTCTTGGTCAGGTAACTAAATTACTTATTTTAAGGAATTTTTTTTTCCTTGTAAAACAGCTGTCTTATTTCTACAGAGATTAGAAAAAGAGTAAATTTTTTTAATAGAAAGTCTTTAACAGTTTCTTGTACATTTAAAATGTGAAAATTGTGGATTCATCTTAAGAAAGGAGTCAAAGTTCAAGCCAGTTCTGTCTGAGCTGAAGCAATGCTGCATCCTAGTTTCCCAAGCATTATGATGAGTGGCCAGTGATAGGAAATTTTTGCTTCTGTATCTGTGTCTGATAAAATCTTTTAAACAGATTCCTATTTCTTGACATAAAACAGTGAAATGTAAGCTGTCAGTACAGCACTGGGTTAATCACTGGAGTTTTCTGGAAGAACACTGTGGCACCACAAACCTTCTCTGCCCAGCAAGGCTGAGCTCCTGGGTGGGAATTCTGATGTGCGCTGCCAGGGTTAAGAAGAAACAGTGAGGGATTGGTGTATCTTGTTGACCATGACAATTGTCTTCAAAATCTTGTCAGAAATTCCCAGATGAAGACAATAGTGTTTTTTCAACACCTTTTCTCTGCTCCAGCAGTGAGATTGGAATTTACATTACTAGCTACAATATTTAAAATAAAACTACTGAGGTCAGCTGAAAGTGTGGACAGTGAGATTTATCTGAGGCTGGAGTAGTTTAATCAAAGTTTTACCTTCATCTTAGCCTTTCAGTAAAAGGAAGGCTCTTTCTCCAGGGTATATCATATAAACTGGCAACTACACATTTATTTACAAAACTTAATTAAAATTTTGCAAAACCCTTTCAAACATTTTTCAACAATGTCATGCCAATATAAATCAGTATAAATTTCAAAGTATGCAAATAAAATGTTACGCAAGCATACTCTAGAGACTTTTCTTATGCTAAGTGGTGATTTATTTATTAACTTCTTGTCCATTTCTGTCAATTGCCAGTAAGTGTCCCGAGTTCTATCTGTTCTTTCTAATAACAGGAGCAAGACTCATGCAAATTTGGAGAAAACATATAGCTGCAGCCTTCTAAAATGGGGAAATGATGGATTTCTTAACAGGCTGTCAAGCTAATCTTGCACCTCTGTTTAGTCAGTCCTTGATGAAACTGCCCATTGTGACGCCAAATAGAAAGTGAGTTGTGATTATGAGCCTCCCTTTAGAGCTTGTCAGCTATGAACCTGGTTCTGGCCACCTCCTTCTCTTACAGAAACATTGTACCTTCAAGAGATGAGGGTGATTTCTGTTTGCTGCACCAGCACTAGAAGATAAGATGGAGTGTGCATATATAATATACATTTATATAGAATATCTCAAACACCTGATCTAGTGCATGAAAATGTTTTGCAGAGCGGTATTACTAGGAATGCTGTTTAAAAAACACCAACAACTGAAGCATTGACAGGTTAAATCCCTTGTCTAGGTTATACAGGAAAATCGTGGGAGACTTAAGAACTGCCACACATTCTCCTAAACTCACAAAATCATCTTATTCATAGACAAGCCTCTAGAAAGGATTTATCTAAATGCTATGTTATTGGAAACTGATCTCCAGTGCTTATTTCCTCTCTCCATCAAATGAATACTTTGTTCACCTTTTCTCTCTATGGCTGAAAGTACTGCATGTTAAATGTGCTGCAGCAGCTGTACCATGCTTCTTGTGGGTACATACTGCTTGTTCTGCATTCCTCTAGCAGCTGTCATCAATACCTACCAGCAAATGTTTATATGAAGTTATTATTATTTCGTTAAAAATATGACACCTAACCTCAAGGATGAACACTGATGAAAAAGCGAGCTGTCAGATACTGATTCAAAAGGCTTAGGACTGCTCATCTGGAACTAAGGGTGCCATGAGGTCAAGTACTTCCCCTTATTGAACCACACACAATACCCCTGGCTGCTCTGCAATTGTAGTTTTAAGCATTTGCTATCTTTGGTATCAGATTGTTCCACCGACAATCAAAGTTTGAAGTGAAGAGGAAGCTTCGTTTGTGAGCTTGTGGTGTTAACCCAGGCACTGGCTTACTTCTTGCAGCCAGGTTTTAAGGATGACAGTGGAAGACTTCAAGTTGCTAGCAAAGCCAGGTCAGTTCTGGTTTCCTGTAAGTGGGTGAAGGTGACACCTTCCTCAGGAAAACGATGTCAAGCTGTAAAACTGCAGGTAGAGAGGCAGAGTGTAGCTGTGAGGTTTTCTAGGGCCTTCTTTGTGGAAGAACTGAAGTGTGTTGACAAGCAACATCTTGCCTGGCTTGTGATGCCCCGTGGGATGGTAACGGTATTAGTGGCTCTTTGGGTCACTTCCAGTCTCAACACTGAAATTTGCATGAAATTTAAGAAGAGATTCCTCTCTGTTCTTCTCCTTTTGCTGTTTTAATCAATGAATGAGGATGCTTAGGTAAATCTGCCTTCCTGTGCTGTGCTGGTAACCCAGACCTCAGAGTGATGGGTTTCAACCTGAGGACTTCCAAGTGACTCTGCTCACTGGGAAAGCTGTCACTGTCTGTCTGCCTCCTTCAAGCTGACCACAGTGCAGTCCATAAATTAGGTGCTAAGGGAAGTGTGGGTTGTTTACCTGATTCATATAAAGTGCATCAGTGCTCTTTTTTTCGCTTTTAGAAAGAAACATGGGTAAAATTTCTCATGAAGCTCTGACTATCTGGCTGTAGCCACATCACTGTATCTTGCTCATTGCTGTGGTAGGTGGATATTTTATTGAACTCTATAACACATGATAGCCTGTGGTATTTTCCTCTGCTTTCAACAGACACTGGAAAGACATGGAGAACATTACTGAAGAGGGAGGAGGTGTTTACAAATAGTAGCTGTGTTACTTCTCAAGCCAAAAAAAAAAAAAAAAAAGGAAAAAGCATAGTTAAATGTCGGGAAGTGGTTCTTAAGGGAATAATTCTCCCAAGGTCTTGTGCCATTTTTAGCCTTGACCATGTAAGCAGGGCACAGCAGCTCTCGAAGGACACGTGTGGGCTGCTGGCTCCACAGGGCATGTGCAAGAGCGCTGCACAGTCTGTGTGAAGAGGGAGAGAGGGCACTTGCATGCCTCTGGGGAGGGGATGCCTCAGAAAAGGTAGATATAGAAAACATCTCTAGAGGATTACAGATGACTAGATTGTTTCTCTTGGAAGTCTAGAAATTACTTCTTTCACTGCCCATTAGGTTGCATTGTCCCCTGTTTTTGTTATGATTAGAAATGGAACCTCATCTTGTGCCAGAGCGGCTGCAGTGCTGGTTGTTCTGGCTAGCAAGGGGCAAGGTGAGGTTGTATGCTCACATCACGTTCTCTGAAACACAGACAGTGCAGTGAGACAGTGCAAGAGCCAGCCCTGCCTTACCCAGCTGAGATGGAGTCCCTTCTGTCTGTCCCACGTGGGGCGAGGGAATGGATGCAGCTCACCTGGGGCCAGCCGTTCCTGGGGACTTCCCATGGCTCTTCCCAGAAGATGAGCATGCCTTCAGCCCTTTCCACTGCAAAGAACTGCAGGGGAAAAGTGCAAATGGCTTAGCACAAAGCAAAAGATTGGGTGTGCTCCCAAGTGCATGGTGAAAAAAGATACTACTGGGTAGGCTGCTAACCACTTGGTGGAAACATTTCTTAATTATGCAACAGGCAGCCTTAAATAACCTCCTAGAACAAAGGCAAAGGCTTCTTCCCTTTTGATGCCACACCTTCTTAAAGAGGGAGAGAAGCACTGAGATGTAGCAGAGACAGGCAGCCACTGTGAAGTGCTGAGGGCTTCCCAGAGTGGCTGTGGAGCGTGGGGTGGGCCAGCAAGGAATGTATGCTGGAAAGCCAAGTGTTCAGGACAGAGCTGGCTGGTGGCTGGTCACAGAGCAAAGTGCTCATTTGCAGAGGGGAAGATGAAATGCAGCAAGCAGGCAGGGCAGCTGCTGGCCAAGCAGCCAGGAGGAGGCTGTGACAAGCAAGGGGGAGGCAAAAAAAAGAAAAAAAAAGGCTAAAAGGGGAACTGGGAAGGAGAATCTGCCCACTAGGAAACTTATTTTAGCTGCCAGTGTGACAACTCTCACTGCTCGACGACAGCTGTGCCGACCACTGGCACTGCCCTGACGCCGGGGCTGGCTCAGCGTTCTGAGCACACCCAGCCTGTGCCACTGGAAAGCACCGACACGGAGACACGGACATGCCAGAGCAGATGGGAGACCATGCACACAGCAAAGCTCCGGAGGTCCAGCAGCCCCTGGACGACAGTGCAGCCGTGGGAGCTGAAGGCATTTTTTGAGGACATCAGATGAGTGTGCAGGATGTGCTGCTCCAGTCCGAGGCCTGCTTCCCATCTGACATCTTCTGGCCACAATCACTTTTGAAATGTATGAAAGTACCTGTGACATTTTGAAAAAATATGACAATATTTTCATGTTGCTTGGAGAGATGTGGCTGGAGATAAGAGTGTGTCTAAATCAACTCATCATGAACTGAAATAAAGAATAACTGAGACTTATGAGTGTTTCCACCTATAGTACATAGAAGTGTGAAAAGTACCTAGATACATTGTCTGAGGAACTAGAACTACTTTCACATGGGAAAGGAAGATGTTGCACGAACCATTATATACTTCCAACTTAGATTTTCAGTAGAGAGGTTTTAAGGAGGAGAGATACCATCTAAATTTTGCAGAATTTGTTTTTAAAACATCTATCTGTGAAAATCCTAGACTTTGGACAAAAAAAAGCAAAGTGACAGAAATCAGAATAAACCACTTAGTCTAGCAAAATAGCTGCATGATCTACTAAACCCTGTCTTATGATGACAAACCACACAAAATCTGTGCAGATAAGCCATCACCAGTGGCTAATTTCCCCTGCCTTACTGAGAAGAGGTGGGGAAGAATATGCGTAATTAATACCCAGGGGAAAAGTAGGGAACATCTGGTGTAGTAATCCCTCATTACACTCAAGTGCATATTGTTCAAATGAAATAAAATATGCTTTTGCAGCCATATTCCCCTGGAGAGGGTCCAAGCAGAGGTAGCAGGGGAGCTGTGATGTGGCCTGGTGGAACAGCATCCCGCCCACCACTTCATGCCTGGAGGGACAGAGGAGGTAGGACAGGGGGAGATCTTCTGCTGAGATGAGCCCGTGCACTGCAATGCTAATGGGCATGAAGGCAGACTCATAGAGTCTGGGTGAGTATTTAAGGGCAAATTTTTTTATTAAGTTTTTCACATGGTCTTTGATTAAGCTAGAAGCAGGAGGACTAAAGTGAATATTTGAAGGCTGGAAAAATATCACCTGCAAGAAAAGTTTCTGGGTGTGGTGTGACTTATCTTTTCCTGTTTCTCACTGTTATTCAGTGAGAAGATGGCTTTGTAATTGCAGTTATTATCTTTAGGTGATAAACTTAGTTCTGGTGACAAGATAAATACTGTTGTAAGCAAGAGCTCATTTTCCTGTTACAAATTTCTTTGGTTAAGTCGCTTATGTTAGTTGTGGAGGAAAGCAAGGTACAATGCAAATATACCCTGTCCTCTTATCCAGCCTTTCAGTAATATTGTATTGTGCCAGGTAAGGACCTGATGTTACGGTTTTGACATTATGTACAATGATATTGCAAAAAACTTACGTTGTTTTGACAGAGATAACTTTACAATGATAAGCTACAGTCAAAAAACCTCAAAAAACCAGCAAAGCAACAAAACTATCTGCTTTCTCTTTCCTCACCCTGAACAGAATTTTTCAGGAAAAATTACTTATGCAAAATGTTGCCTCTTAAATTTGTAATTACAGTTCCCTTGAAATCTCAAAGCCTGGAAATATTTAGAGCACAGATACCCTGGTTCATTTGCTGTGAGCAAGGCTAAGAACAGCTCTGCACATTGGTCTGCCCCAAGTGACTGCTGCAGTGTAAATGTGTCCATCCACACTCATGCCTCCAGCTCTCTAGAGAATCTTTCTGAAAAGAGATGAATGGATGAACCAGAATTTAATGGCAAAAAAGGTTGTTCATTTGTGGGTGACTGGGGTGATGTCAGTGGTTAGAAACTCTGATCTAGCTCACGCTTCACTGCACATTTTGGATTGGCGTGAATGGCTGGGTTGGGCAGGAGAAACACCACTGAGGTGTTCCTTCCTCCCATGCTGGAAACACACTTGTCTGGGGACTTTCTGAGACATATGCTTTCAAAATTCACAGAAAATGTGACAAAACCTGAAAAAGAACCCCAGCAGATTCAGCCAAGACTGTGTTTAAAGAGGCAGCCGACAAAGAGATTTCAAGAGGTTTTGCCATATACCCTGAAGACCCTGGGCTGTATTTTGTGTAGTACGGCGGGAAGTGATGGAGGCTGCGTTGAGCTTGGGGTGAAAATAGGATTCAGTGAGCTGACTTTCCCAGTTTTCCATACTGCTTTGAGCCCAAGGGGGGTGCTCTGGCCCTTGCACTCAGGGATCACCCAGGATATTGCTGGACAAGGATGGATGCCCTGGCCTGCCTGAGTACCGTGCCAGGAAATGCCTCAGCTTACAAACATGGGGACTTCAGGGTGCAGTGGCAGTGCTGGTGTTTGCTGGCATACGAAATGCATGGAGATGAGGAAAAAAATGGAAGTCCTGCCGAAGGTGAGGTGGCCAGGAGCCAGCTGCACAGAGGTGTGCTGAGCTGTCCCAGCACCACCACACTGCCCAAGCACCTGGACACTGGTGTGAACCCCTGGCTGGTTCACCCAGATTCTGCCCAGCAGTCTGCCCTGAGAGTCAGCAGGTGCTGTTCTTGTAACTAACTCTTCTTATGAAGGCAGTATGGTAATCTCCTGTGGTCACAAGAGGGAAACCCCTCTCTTTGCACACCACCTTGTAAAAACATCATTCAGACTCTCCCCAGACAGAGCCTCCAGAGGGAAGAATTCCTCTTCAGACCTATCAGGCATGAATCTGTTGAAGAAAAAATGTTCCTGAGGTGTCCTCAGTCCTCCAAGCTGCAACCTAAAGTCCTTGGAGCTGAGAGCGACAGGGAAATCCAAAAAGATGTTTCTCTTGAGTTAACATCTTAACAGACTTCCCTTGGATTATGTCCAAAGCCAGCTCCAACACCAGTCCACCACTGAGTGGGGCCAGGGCGTGTTTCTTTCCCAGAGAAAGAAATACCCCCTGCAGAACAAGGGTTTTTAATTTCTCCTCTGGGTACTGGCTATCCTATGCTCTGTCCAGGTGAGCTGCTACAAATCTCACCTGCTCTGTGGCAGCCCCACGCCTGGGATCCTGCCAGGAAGGATGGCTGATGGAACTCATGACATTTGAACTCAGCCCTCATCTGGGCTGAGCTTGCAAAGAGGCTTGGTGCTAGAAAAGGGGAGCCTAGCAACCTGCCTCAGGATTCAGCAAGCGTAGAAAAGTGTAGGTGTGGTCATGCTGACTTCTAGTCACCATGGAACACCCCATAGCATAGAAGCTAATGTTAGTTGGTCTACTGTAAATTTGTCGTTTTTCATTTTTTTTAGTTAGAAAAATAAAAATATCTCATTTCTTCATGAGCTTTTTTTCCTCCTGCATATAAGCTAATCCAAGAGCTATTTAATTCTCTCTTACATGGCACTTTTTCTTCTGATAGCAAATATGCTTTGAGTTCTTTTACTTGTGTTCCTATTAAACCTTAGTACAAATATATTAATTACTTTTTGTTTAATAAATTAATGTCTTCTGTCTTCTTGAAAATTTTCAGTGACCTGATGGAGGAAACCAACAACCATTTGCTCTTATTTATTGTGTTTGCAGTTCCTTTAGCCCTTGCACAACACAGCAATTGCGTAGAATTAAAAACAAAGAGCATCACATTTTCCAGACTGAGGGACCAAAAGGTCCTTCCCTCAGCTGTGCTGGAGCAGCTCAGTAGCCAGGGCAAGCAGCAGAGTTGCGTGGATGGTGCAGACATGTAGGAGTAGGGAACTTTTTGCATTGCCACATAATGCCAAAACTTGGCGGTTGAACCCTAACCCAGCACCCTGTGTGTCACCCACTTGTTCTTTTGACATCTGACTTGTTTACAGCATGAACACGTCTCTCCCACATACAGGGATTGAAACTCCCTGAAGTCTAACTTCAGATGCCAGGAGATAGGGTGGTTTACACCTTTTCCACAGAGGTAGGTAAAAAATTTTACCTAGTATGAAACTTTTTCAAGGGTTTGACTTGGCTTATTTTTCTTGTGGATTAGATAGGCACACTGGGGCTACTAAAGGTTAATGACACTGGAGAGCCTTTATCCTGTAGGACATCTCCCTAGGTCAATTTTTGTCTGAAGTCAAAATTTCTTACAGCTCAGAACTGAAGGTCGATGGACTGCATAAAATAACTAGACCTTTTTAAAGGAATTCCACTTTATCAGAATGTGAACATTAGTACAAGGATGACTTTAGGAACATTTTGTGTATCTTCCCGAGTCTGAATTGCACCCACATTGAGGAAAATCTAAAAGCAATAAAGAATTTTTTATAATCCAATTAATCTCAGTAATTATCCTTTGGAGATAATAAAGTTCTAAGCATAGTGGGAGAAAATATTCAGCAAACATCTTGGTTCTGTATCTAACATTTACCTTAAATAATAATGTAATGGAAATTATTGTTGATATGTGGTTCAAGTAAATAACATCGCTTCTTCTTGAATGCAGCTTACACCCACAAGTCCTACAACAGTTGCTTGAAGAAGGAAAACAGCCAGTGTTGTTCTATGTTAATTATTAGAAAACAAATTTTCTTTAATAAACCTGATTCAATGCTTTGCTGATGTCAGTTTCTAGCCTGGTTAATAAAAGCAAATACATAGACTTTTGTGAGGTATTTGTTTTGGTATTGTAGAATATTTGGACAGAAAAATCTAGCAACTCTCGCTGGCAAAAAACCCCATGCCCATTAAACTGAGAACTGATGCCCTGGCATGATTACAAGTATGTTGGCAATAAGAAATCTTCACCACATGACTTCTCTAGTTATTTTCTGCAGAGATCAATGCCAGATTTGATCACATTCTACTTTTTCATCTCTGTCCAAGAAGAAAATGCTAAGTCAAAACTTAATATTTTTTGATACAAACCAAAGATACCAAGACACTGGGAAAACTAAATATGGAGGAGGAAGAGGAGTCAGACAGTGTAAAATAGATCATTAGCAACTAGTCCCGCTGAAACAAATGCACTTTAATGTAGGAAAATACGAAGTGGGGTATTACATCCTGAGAGCAGCAAAGAGAATGGAGGCACAGAGAGCAAATAACACAATATGAGCTTACAGTTTTACAGGGGAAAACTATTTAGGTATGTCTTGGCAAGCTAAGAGAAAAGGTGTTTCTTGCCCCCGTATTTCTCATTGCTGAGATTTTTTTTCCCATGCTTAGAATTTAGTAATTCTAAAACTTTTCACTGGTTCTTCTCAGGTCTCACTGAAATCACAATTTTATCTTTATTATGAATATTTTCCACTCCAAAGAGGGCGATTATCCCTTGATTATGTCAGTAAGTCAATACAGAAGCAGATAAAAGCCAGCTAGATGAACTTCTCACTTCACTTCCTTGTTCATGCCACAGTGGTTTATTCTCATCTCCCTTGATAACTTTGAAAACCTCAGAGTAAACAAGTGGGTCATATATTTGCCCCAATTTATAGCATTAATCACTGTGTAAGCCGGATACAAATTCCCTGGTACATCTCAACTGTATTATGATTCAAAGAAGCGAAACACTGATATGCAACCAGCTGCAAGTGGTGTACAGAAAATTGCAACTCAGTACTTTTCCTTGAGGTTTGAAAAAATTTCAGATTTTTGTTTTGTCAGAAAAGAAACTGGTAATGGAGCCAGGTAGATCTTTGATGCAATTCCATTGACTGCAAAGGAAACCCTATTTTCTTGAATGCATTATTAATGCACGTGGAGGATATATTGGTTTTGGCAATTGCCTTGCCATTAACACTTATTCCAAACAGCCCTGTCCTGATACATCTCCATTCGGTCTGATTTTCTACACTGAGAACATGTTGGCCCTGAACGGGGAATTTTTTGAGAATTCAAATACATTTCTAGAACACTGTTAAAATAACCAAGGAAATGGTAAGGAAGCAACACTAATGAATGGTAATTCATTAGTATTTAGATGTTGTTCAGTGCAGAAACTTGCATGTGGTTTCACATGCTCCCTTTGGGCAAGTTTAATTTTGATTCCTCTATATCCCATGTAGCACCTGAAAGAAAACAAGACAAAGTAACTTCAGAAAAATTGAGGTGTCTCAAAAAGTGAGACTCAGTTGATCCCAAAGTGATGGGACATTCTCAATGCAGATAGAAATAATTATTGTTATTTACATATCAGACCTTTCACCTCAGAATGTCAAAAGCTAAGTGAGTGCTATTTCTCCAATTTTATTCAGAACAAATATATAAATGGAAGACGTGAGAAGTTCATTACCCAGCAATGCAAGGCATTTAAATGCCTAACACCCATTGATTTCAGGAAGCACTCGTTGCCATAAGTTTTGAGTGACTGTCATTTGCCCAGCATCAAACTGATTAGTTGGGAAGCTATGCAGAAACAGGCAAACTTGTGTATTGCCCTGATTTTCTAATTTTCTCCGAGAGGAAACATCTCCTTAGAAATGGGTTGTGAGATTCAGCTCATCAAATGTGTCACCTTCACAGTGTAAACATCTGCATCTGGACTAATCATCTGGACACTCCTTGTGGTCAAGGAAGACTAAGACAACAGAGATGAATTCCACCCTGTGTGTCTGCACCGCAAAAGCGGAATACCAAAACACAACCTACCCCAGCTGTGGTCATCCACTTACCCTTGATATTGAGAGATTCACTGGAAAAAATTACAAAACAAATCCAGGGGATTTCCACACAGTCCTTGATGTTATCTTTAATGTTCTAATTCAGTTTCAGAATAAAGCACTCATTTGTACTTTTTCTTGTGTCTACTTGCCTCTGCTTCAACCAGCTCAAAACAAAGAGATTTTAAACATTTACTGGCCCCACATGCCTATAAACTTATCATTTTCTCATTTTTATGATGTCTCTGATGTCCTGATGTCCTGTGATTATTTTCCATTTATAATAGGCTTTTCTGGATTAACTTTATCTGCTGATGATATGATTTTCATCATTGCATGATTAAAACAGAGATTTAGTCAATCTTCTATGCATTAGCAAGTATTTTTAAATAGTTTATGGCTTTTTGACTGGGGAAAAATAAATCACAAACAATGTGATCTAGCTAGACTTTCTCTGGGACTGAAAATATTTAGTTACACCCTGAATTATAACAGAAAAAGCATATTGATAAAAGATTAAGCACAAACACAGCTCTGGCAGCTATAACACAGATGTTATTATTACAGACTGAGGCTTCATTGCCGACAAGAAGAAAAAAGATACAACCTACCCATAACTGCTGTGTTTGCTGCTGGACTTTGCTGAGAGCTTAATTTGAAGTTATTTACAAATAGGAAATGCTGTTATCTCAAAAGAATAAATACTGTGAAATTTGGAAGGTCAGCCTTTTGCAGAACATGGCTGGACTTCAGCATTTCTACAGATAAATCCATCTGCAAGACAAAGAAGGCAAGCACAAAGAGGAGCCTTAGGGGCTAGAAATTTTCAGGAAGCTGCATTTGTGACCCTCACCTTCTCCAAAGCCTTGGGGAGTAGAAGAAGGTGATGCCTTGGGAGCTGGCTCAACAGTGGGAGCAAACCAAGATGCACCTAGACCAGTGGGAAAACAGTGAAGAGGAAGCCTCATTGTGCTGGGCAATAAAATTACAAGTACCTTGGGAAGTTGGCTAAAGCTGGAAATGCTGTGTCATCTGTTTAGCACATGCAGATGTGGCAAATACAATCAAACTCTGCACATTAAAGATCATACAGTTCCTGATCCCAGCTGATGACAGGTTTCTCTTCTGGGAGGGGAGAGTGAGCTTGGGTCAGAGGACAGACATGTGGCAGTGAGGTAACTCAACATTGTGGACGGAAATCAACTTACACTGTGCAGGCACATGAACAAACCAAATCCTCAGAAAAAAATCTTACTACTCTGAGGAGGACTCAGTGTATCATGGAGCTCAGAGTGGAAAGCTGGTGCAGCCTCTCTGCAGAGGAGATGAGCAAAGATAAAGGTCTGATGCAACACCAAACTGTCTGAACTGAAAGTTGGTTAATTAAATCATGAAAGCCCAGTGAAAAGAAATTCTGCCTTAATAGGTCCTCTCTGCTGAGTGCACAAAAGAAAAAGCGAGAGGAAGAAATTCTGGTGATGAATATGTTAAATTTGACATTCATATAGACTTAGGTTTGGCCTGGCCTGATGGGGCTCAGCTACATGTTTAGTGTGAGTAATGCATTTTGAACTTTAATGGTGCAGGTTTCTGATATGACTCAAATGCACAGGAGTGCCAGCAAGCACCGGAGGCTTTCCTGCCTCCAAGCACCTGACCTGGCACCAGCCTTCAAAGAGAAGAGCTCTGCCAGGGGTTATAATTTATTGTTCTATCACAACTGCCCAAACTTCCCTTTTTTAAAAAAAGTCGGTGGAAATGATGACTTTTCTTTTAGGCTGGTCTAGACATACACATGATTGTGAAAAAGCCATGAAATATCATCCTTTTCTTTTCGGCTGCATCTTAATAATACATAAATGAAAAAAAAAGATTTCTTCCCACCAGTAAAAATGGGCTTTGTCCTCACTGCAGATAATAAGTTACAGGATAAATAAGCTATAATCTCTCATGCTGAAATATCAGTCTGACAACTTCTGTTGCTGTGCATTAAGGACCACAGCAAAGGCTAAAACACCTAGTTCCCGTTAAACTGTAGCAAGCCACCAAGACAGGCATCTATTTAAATGCAATGACTTTAACAGCGAGGCCTGCTCAGATAAGCATGCCTCTGTGGCATGAGGAAACCAACAGCAGAAATTTAAGGTGCATCTTTTCCCTCCAGAATGTACAAAAGGAAGTAAGAGACTATTTTTTAAATGTTATCTGACCACATTCCCATCCTATTTATTCTGAAGAATATCTTACTGCTCAGAGACTGGATGAACATTGGTCAGTGGTGAGCAACTGTATTGTGTGTCACTTACTTTTCTTAAGTTTTATTCCTCTTTCTCTCTCCTTATAATTATTATTGTTATATTGTTGCTATTGTTAGTAGTAGTAGTATATTTTGCTTTGTTTCAGTTATTAAACTGTTCTTATCTCAACTCATGAGTTTTAATTTTTTTCTGATTCTGCTCCCCATCGTAAAGGTGTGAGTAAGTGGGAGCGCATATTTTCCCTCCAGAACATATAAAAGAAATAACAGACAATTTTTATATGACAGCTGGCCAAATCCCCAACTTTACCTGGAGTAAAGTTGAAGAAGAAAATCAAATTATTACAGCTTTACACGAATATAAATGTTACTGGAGTTTGCAGCGAGACGTTTATCCAGTGTCACTGCAGATTACACTCTTCTGTCACCAGTGTCAGGCAACAGGAAATTAAATGAGTCCCACAAAAACTAATGTTAGCATGTGGGATTTCTGACTAGACAATCTCATGCTACGCCATACTTCATGCCTTGGCCAAATTCTGCCCCACAGTGCTCACCAGCAGAGCTTTCAGAGATTTTCAGCTGACAGAGGTCAGTAGGAAAAGCATTGTTTTCAAAGCACAAAGCACCACACAGGGTTGTGCTCCTCTTAGCAGATCCCCAGCTCACTGGCTTGGCTTTACATTGTAAATGAGAAGGGGATTTTGACTCCTTCTTGTGAGATGACATCCAGTAGTGGGTCCTTTAGAAAACAGTGCTGGCTGGGAACTGGACTAACTCATGATGTGCATTTCTATGAGCTCATATGAATCCTTTGACATCGAGCCACAAGCAGAGAACAAAACCTAAGATCCCCCTTCCCCGGTAATTCACCAGGGGAAATCTCAATTCCTGCCCAACACTACGTATGTGTACTAGAGCTTAACGCAAAAAAAAAAAAAAATTTGTGGGGAAAAAACCGGCCAAACCAATAACAAAAAGAATCAGTGCTGTCAGAGATCGGGGTGGTGGGAGGGAGGAGAGTTTGCGTTTGTAACATTCACTTTAGTGAGGCTGGAGGAGGGGGCAGGCTGGATGGCATGCCGTAGACTGTCTTTCAATATTAGACAGAGGGAATTTCTTTGAAAATTAAGGTTAGTACAAAAAGAAATCATCATAAAACTCCCAAGCAAAATTACCTGCTCTTATTTTAGATTTCTCTTTGACGGATGGTACAATTGGTTTTTTTTAGTATGACATATGTATGCGTACATAGAGGCTTTTTTTCAATTGACATTCATCTTGACAAATGGAGATGTAATCACATGGGGCTGACCAGGTTTTCTACAGCATCTGTTTGGTGGAAAGGGGCTACAAGAGCCCTTGGCAAGGGTGCTGGGCTGCCTGGGTGGCAGTGGGTGGACAGCCATGGCTCTGACCAGACATCAGCAGCAGGCAGCTGCTGGAACCTGGGCAGACTCATTGAGCTGGCTTGACCATAGCTTGAGAAGTGATAACATTTGTGTAGGTGCAGGACTGGGCTGTGAAGCACATCTAAGTGTGTCCTACTGTATTGAACATCTAGATGAATAACTCACCTGAGAGCTAGAGGCAGTCTTCTCCAAAACAACCACGGATAGTCAAGGAAAGGGGAGTTAATGAAATAGCAGCTCAATTAAACCACCTGTCTTTCTTACTATGCAGTTAGGACAACCCTTCTGAACCAGGCAAGGGTTGATGCTATGAGTATTTATCACTGATGTGGGAGAAATGATCAGCACAGGAATGACTGAACAAGTTTAGTTTAGTCCATTGAATCTGCTCCCAGCAGTGACAGGTTTGCTTCTCTGCATGTCAGATGTGGGACCTGAGAAATGGAGCACTCCAATGTACTTTTAACTCCAGATTTTAATGGGCCTTTGCAGTTCAATGTGATCTGAAATTACAACTGTTCTGTGTCGTGGTTTTCTATTTCAGTGAGGTACGTATTACACTATAGTCTCCTACTCAAGTATGCAGGATGAAATTATGCAGCCAGTGCTCCCCTGTGGCTCTCACCTGAACAAATGTGCATGATGAACTCAGGTGCACAAAATTATGCTCAGAATGATTGCTTTTGAGATTTATACCCAAAACACATATTCAACATCTAAACACTAGTGAAGTCTCCATGAATCCTCTCAAATACTGAATTCAGCCCCAGAAGTCCTTCATCCCCTTTGTCAGTAAAATCTCCAGGTACTGCGGATATCTGTAGTGAGTCTGTGTCCCAGTTCCCATACTGCAGAGGCCTTACTGCTGCCAGAGTCTCAACAAGACTCTCAAACAAAGCATCCACTTGGACACATGAACTGCCAGGTCTTGGTTCTACCAGATATCCCTGCTTACTCACTGCCTCCTAAACACAGCTAGAGATGAGCAGGTAATACATATAACTTTTGTTCAGTAGGTTGACTAGCTTCTTGACATAGTTGCTCAAAAATCCTTGCTGTGCCTGTTCAGAATAGGAGCTTAGAGTCCAATATCCCAGTCCCAGGTGGGAAAGAGACCTTAGGATATGCCAAGAGCTTTGGTCTCATGATGGGGGCCTGTTTTTGTGTTTATCCTAATCACTGAACTGCCCTTTCTCCTATGCCTATCACTATCAGTATACAGGCCATAGCTGCCAGGTAAGTGTGGTTTAACTGACTACAGACATCTTTGAGGAATGGGGTGGTATAGATTAGGACAGTCTGTAGCAAGTGCAGGGACATCAGGATGAAAGACAGCTGGCAAAATGGCTATCACTTGTGATTCAATCAAGCACATAAAAAGTAGCCACTCCTACATTTACAATAATTCAGTCCAGTGTTTTTCATTTCCGTTTATTGCGTTCCGACTCGCTCCAGGCCACGAGTGGGTCAGCTGGAATCTGTACGCTGAGTTGCATGGCAAGCAACTCACAAAAGGCTCATCAAAGCAGACATCCTTCAATAACCATTTTTCAACTACTACCTTGGAGAAGGATGGTTCTCCTGTGGGTCTGCCTGCAGTGAAGAAGCAGCACCGCAGACTGCAGGCTCCCTCTATCTCCAGGTAACTCTCTTCCACTGTGGGGATGGGGCTGAACATGTGCAGGAGGAAAGGATGGCCAGATGGCTCACAGGCCATCAATACGCTGCCTTTCCCTTCTGTGTCCATGTGGAAAGAACATCACAGCCCGCACCTGAGAATGTAACAGCAGGGACCCTCTGTTGTTGCTTTACCAAGCAAATTGCTGACCACACTGAGTCCTGCCTAAGGCTCCTAGGGTCTTTTCTCCCGGGTAAAAGTGACAGGACATGAGGAAATGGCCTCAAATTGCACCAGGGGAGTTTTGGATTAGGTAATAGGAAAAATTCCCTCACTGAAATGATTATCAGGCATTGGAACAGGCTGCCCAGGAAAATGTTTGGGTCCCCATCCCTGGAAGTGTTCAAAAAAGGTGTGGATGTGGCACCTGGGGACATGGTTTGGTGGCGAACATGTCAAGTGTTAGGCTAACAGTGGGACTCAGTGATCCTGGAGATTTTTTCCAATCTTAACAATTGTATGATTCCCTATGAGTTTTGCCTTTCTGCTAAGAAAAAAAAAAAATCTCTGGCTATCGAAGATATGTGTCTTAGAAAAGAGCCTTCTTTTCTTAGTGAAGTGGTCACAAAAAGGGACGCTCCAAATAAAAGTTCGCTCTTGCAGAACAGGAAGGAAAAAATATATGAACTTGAAGAGTTGTCTGGGCAAAGAGCAGAAAGCATCAAGAGGGTCAAAATCCCCTAAGGACATAAGGGAAATACCAGAGTATTTAAAAAAAAAGAAAGGCCCCACTGGCTTTAATGTTCCCACACAAGCAAATCACAAGAGACAGGCTGGGTGCTCATTTACATCAGAGCTTCAGAATGAGACCAGCCTCATGTGACACAAGGGTTATGAGTAATGGGCCCAGAAAACAGCAGAGAAAAATCAGTGGGATCTGGGGCATTCGATCTGAAATCCTCCCTCTCTGCAGAAGCTGCAATGAACAGCAAATGGAGTAAATCAGCCTCCTGACACTGAGGGTGTCATGATGGAGGTTCTCTCTTTTCAGTGAGCAGGGGCTGGTGACTGCTGAGAGTGGATGCCGTGGGCTTCCTCCATCTCCTGCTGCCTGGCTGCCGACATCCCTCCCAATCTTTGCCTGCTCTTTCACCACTGAGGTGTCTGCCTGGTGCGAAGTTCAGTGAATCGCAGGGGTGTGTGAGCTGCACGAGTTGTAAAGAAGGGAGAAGGTGGGTACTGGTCAGCAGAGTCAGATTTTGTAAAAGAGGAATATGCTGTAGAGATGGGGTTGGTAGCTCCAGCAGGCTCTGCTCTGGGGGAGTAGGCTGACTTCTAGGTTGTATGCTCTGAAAGAGGAGGTAAACTCTGCGAGTGCAGAGGGAGCTGGGCTATGGATTAAAGAGTTAACCAGAACAGACAGCAACTGAGCTGAGAGGTCATCCTCTTAGGAAAGGGTCCTCGACTGCACAGGGATGTTTGCAGCCTTGATTCGTATTTTTCTTTCAGGTCACGAACAACACCTAAAAGGCACGATAGCGTAGAGTACTGCCTGTCCAGGCAGAGGTCTGAAACACCTAAGTGCCAGTACAGGAGTTACAGTGCAGAAATCCCCTGGCAGTGAGGCTTGATTAGGCTAAGCTTGGGATAAGAAGAAAACATCGCTTTCATGTAGCTCTTCAAACAGCAGCTGGCAACTTTCTCTTCACGAGGTACTGAGCAACTCCAGTGCCAAATCTTCCCTGCTGTCCCTGGCAGAGGGAAGGTTGTAGGCCTGGTCTGTACCTTTGGGGCTGCACACACACCTGGGTGGAGGTTGGGATCATGTGCTGCCATCGCCACCTCCCAGGGTGGCACTCAAGCACCACTCATTGGGAATTCCTGAAATAAGGGATGGATGAACACAGAAAGCCAAGTCAAGTCAGTGTAACTTAGGTTTTGTTGCAGTCCGCTCCTGCACCATCCATACTCTCCCACTCTCATTCTTATGGGGACTGAAAATACTCTGCACCCACAGGAGCCAACTCCTTATGCCCAGGTCCTTCAACAGAACCAAGAGCTCTTCCTGAGAGAACACCCACTTACAGCAAGTTATCACCTCTTCGAAGTACTTGGCTACATCATCTGCACCAAGGAGCAGTTGGTAACATGCTGAATGGTAGTGCTGAACAGCAAGGCTTCCTTCAGGGGGTGTCCCATCCTCAACCATGCTCTCTCACATAGACACAAAACCAACAAATTCAATCCTTCAATAATTTATTTCTTTATACCACAGAAAGTTTTTCAATTATACATTTAAGTTTGTAACTTTCAACTAGAGTAAATATTTGTAAAAAAATCCTAGCTGTGCAAATTTCAAATTGCATTGTTTCAAATAATATAAATATTTTAATAAAACATACGTTCACATTAAGGTTCACAAAAAATATAAAAGTAAACAGAAATTAAGTCATGAGTTATTTAATTTTTTTTCTTTTTACAAACTGTTTTTTTTAGTAACTAGAAAAAGATTCTAAACTTGAGAAGCAAGTTAGAAGAGGTATCACCTCCAAAATCATAGCAGCAAAACAGATGCTGAAAACTTAAAAGGTCTGAAAGGAGAAGGGAGAAGCAGGTACCAGGCACAGTGGTAAAGCTGAGGTTCCTAAAGAAAATAGTTGCAGGTTGAGAAGTGGATGCATAAACTCCAGGAGTAAAATCTCAACCCTGAAGAACTCTTGTTACTGAACTCCAAGCTGTTTGCATGATAACAGAATCACATTAAGGATGACAGAAAGTGTGACAGAAATGGGGAGGGAGGGTATGAACAGCACACACATACTCCTGACAGTTGCAGTGCAAGACAGGGAAGAGGCACTCTTGTTTCAGAACTGAAGACAAAAGGCTTTGGGGTTTTTCTTGTCTGTTGGAGGTAATTCCTTCCACACAAGTGGGAAATGGCAGGATGCATTTTTCCCATCATATGCATTTCTTCTGTAGCTTCTGTCTTTCCAGCTGTCTTGGGATTTGGGAAATGTTCTAAATGCTGGTTAGGTTAAGCTTGTTAAAGGAGCAGACCAGTGCTGGTCTTGTTTCTGGCTGTGGTTTGCTGAGGGCTCTGCAAACACAGACTGCTTGCTGTTATCACCCTAAACGCCTGTGGGAGCTCCTGCCCTGGCGAGCTCTGTAAGAATGTGTAAGAACAGCAAGGACACGGGCAACCCAAACCACATTTCTTCCAATGTCAGCTGGAAGTTTCAGTCTGTCCTGGGTAATCCCATTCAGGAAGGACTTGCCCCTGACTGATGTATGCACACATAAAAAGGTCCAGCACCTCCGACAGTAGACATGGGTCCTTGCCTGGGAGAGGGGAGGTATTGAGAAAGAGGCAGAACTGGGAAGTTCTCTGGATTCAAATGCTTCATACTTCCTCCTGGGAAGTCCAAGAATTAAATATGGCATTGTAAGAGCTTAGTCATGAATGAGAGCTCTGTGCAGAAGGCAATGTGACCTTCTCAGCAGTCCTTGTACGCAGTGTTTAGAGGAAGCAGAAATTTATTCCCATTCTTGGGAATAAACATGATCTGAGCAGACAGCTTATGTTTCCCCCCACCCTCCCACTCCCAGGACTGTTAAGTGTTTTGGACATAGCACCATTTCAGTGAAGGAAGTAGCCGGTATCGCCTTCCCGCTCCCCACTAGCCATAGATCTGTTTGAACTGGTAGCATTCATTGCAGTAGCCGTTGCACTTGGCATTGCCATAGTGATCGCAGGCAGGGGCTCGGCAGCGCTGCTTGGGAGGCTCCTGTGCTGCCGGCTCCCTGGCACTCCCCGACGGTGGGAGCTGACCGAGGCGCCGGCACTCCGGGCACAGGTCATCACTTCGGCACGCCAGGTTGTTTCTGCACGAAGCCACGCCACACTGTCTCTTCTGGGTACTCAGTGCTGCTCGCTGCACATCTCTGTGCTGCCCTGTTCTCTTGAAAAATATTAAAACACATTGTCAGTCGCTGTGCTGGCAGCACAAATGGCTTTTCATTTCCTTTGTACTCTGCTCGTGGTTTGTATAGGTAATCACTTGGGGATTGTTTGCAGCCACTTCTACAAAGTGAATACCAAGAGCCAAGTTGAGTTTTACCAAAGAAAACCACAAATTCTGTCATTTCTTAGGAAAAAATGTTGGTTTTTTTATCTTTGGCAACCCTCAATTCTAAAAGGACCAAAACAAGCCAAATACAAAACCCCCCATCTGGAACAAAGACAATCTGTAATGGGACTCAATCAAAAATGCAACTTGAACCCCTTGATGCAGTTGCACAGCTCTAAGGGTAAGAATGGAAATCCCTCCCCAAGCAACAAAACAACCCAGCTGTTGGTCCAATTGCTTCCACTGAAATTGCTGGCAAAATCCCAGCTGTGGTAAAACTGAGCATGGCCATGACAACCCTAAACTGAGAATGACTTTTTAGGTGCTCTACTCAATTGCAGCAGAAAAAAATCATGATATGCTCTACGGTTGTCTTTCCATGATAGTTAGGATGCAGTCATTTGAGGATTTTCTAGTATGCATCCCAAGTTGTTCACACAAGAGAAAAACACGCAGCGCTAAACAAGAGGAAGATTTTGAGAAGTTCTCACTTACTTCTGGCTGTCTCACCAGGTGTTCTTCTGTCCTTCTGGCTTCTTGAAATCGCTGGTTCTGGGCTATAATGAAGCAGTTCTGGCAGTACCCCTCGAGCATCGTGCTGCCCAGGGTGCCGCAGTCGCGCCGCTGGCAGGACACGGTGTTACGGAAGCCAGCAGCAGAGCTCCCCGTCTGATCTGCTGCTGAAGACTTCCTCTGAGATCTCCTCTGCTGGCGTAGCAAAACACTGTCTGTAATGCAAAGCATGAACAGGAGGAGTTCAAATGTGCCCAGCAGATCTGATGACCTAAAGCAACTATAAAAACCTCCCCACCTTAAAAAGGAAAATAAATTAAAAAGATCAACTAGCCTCAAACATTGGTTTTTGACAATCCTGACACCCCCCCAGTTGGTACATCTTTCTCCATGTTCTATAAATAAGGGTGCTTAATGCAGCCTGATTTTCATATAAGGAGTTGTTGAAACGGATGATTTGGGAAAAACTTGCCCTAAGTGGGAAACCTAGATCTCACTGAAGTCGAGACAAATTTCACCTTTGACTTCCCTTTGACTGTCATCTGTGACCTACCCGTTCCAGCCTCCCCCATTTAAGTCACATCAGATAACTGAAGTACAGTGGTACAAAGCTTAATGGGAAAAAGTGCATTATACTTTTTAGTCTCATGAAGCAATCTTATATATTCCACAATCAGAAGGAAAAAAAATTTCATTGTGAGCAATGCTGGAAAATAAGCTACTGCAAGCTGGTGTAGAAGTTCCCTAATCTGAACGCATGTGGAAAGCTCAGTGTTGTGTAAGATGTCCCTGTCAGTGGCAGGGGGGGTTGAATTACATGATCTTTAAAGGTGCCTTCCAACCTAACCCTACCTATTCCAAGTTTCTTTATTTGTATTGGCAAACTTATCAGCAATAAAATAGTCTGAAGAGGTAAGTAATAATTCTCTCTTACATATGCCTTTCAGGCTCTATTCCTAAAGGGCTCTTTACCCGTGAAAGATGAAGATGTCATGCTGTGATTTATTCACAGACCATTGCCTTTTTGAAGGTCAATCTTTAAACATATGTGTGTGCACACACGTGGTATTACCAAGGAAGATGTGAAGGTAGAGTGTAACGACACACTCCTAAATTACTCCAAAATACAAGCTAATTATCTACAGTCAACTTCTACTCACTCTGCTTATCAAGGCAACTATACTGGTTACTCCAGAGCATTGTACCTGTTACATCCAGAACAGACACCTATCTTCAAATTCTTCAAAGGTTTTTAAATGCCTTGCTAACATCACTGGTTTTCAGTATCTTCCATACATTTACAGCATTTCCCTCACTGACCTCTACAACTAGTCTAGCTGTGAGGAAAATTCATATCTAACCACAATTGCAGTGGATGCTGGGGAGGTACCAAAACCCACCCCCTTTTGAGTTAGTTTTGCTTCCATCAAAGCTGAAAGGAAGCTTTACAAGAGATTTCACAGATTTCTCATACTGCTGCTATGTGCCCCTTTATGGTACGCTGGTTTTAGCAGGGGTAGAGTTAATTCTCTTCACAGTGGCTGGTATGGGGCTGTGTTTTGGATTTGTGCTGAGCACAAGGTTGATAATATCAAAATGTTTTTGTTATTGCTGAGCAGGACTTGCACAGAGCTAAGGCCTTTTCTGCTTTTCATAGTACCCCGCTGGCAGGGGTGCATGGGAGGTTGGGAGGAGACAGACAGAACACCTGCCTGCCCATGGCAAGCAGTGAATTAATTCCTTGTTTTGCTTTGCTTGCATATGCAGTTTTTGCTTTTCTTTTGAAACTCTCTTTAACTCAACCCATGAGTTCTCCACAACAATGGGATAGTAACAGACAGAAAATCACCTTCTCCTCACACTGTTTTCATCACCCCCTGCCCTTGTATCACCCAGTACACACAGAGCTTCACAGTTCAAGGAGGCTGATCTGCAGCCAAAGTGTGTCAAAGCTCACTCCATCTCCGCTTACCATGGTTTTCCCTGTACTCAAAGAAACACAGCGTGCAAAAGCCCTCATTTTGTGATGTCCCAAAAAACTTGCAACCAGGTTTCCTACAGAGGATGCCTCCCCTGTTCTCCTCAGGAGGCAGCGCCGGTGGTGGGGGCTCCTGGCCATGGCTGTTGGGAGTCTGATGGCAGGAGTGCTGGTGGAGGATCTGTGAGATCTGGGACGGGTCAGATGTTGATCTTTGGTGGCAGATGGGCAGGAAAGCGGGACTGCCATTTGGGGACTGCTCTGTAGACCTTTTGAAGCAAGTGCTGCATATACCATTGAAGGTCCTCTTGGCCTTTTCACGGCACATTTTGCACGTGGCATAGTCTAAGTGTCTCTGGTCATCCAAGTTGTTGCGGGGACCAAGCTGTCTGGAGTTGTAGCAGCGTTCGCACAGCCCACTGTGTTGCACGTTCTGTGTAAAGGGGCAGTCTGGGGTCCTGCACTTCATGGCTGTGGTTTCACTGTACAGGAAAAGGCTTGGAGCGGTTGGAGGTGCAGAGCGAGGCTCTGTTACAGGCCCTTCAGATATCCATCCCCCAGGTTCACAGATACCCCCACGGGAGGAGCCTGACCCAGCTGCCTTCAGCTTCTCAGGTGCTGCTTTGGAGGTCTGCTTTCTGCCTTTGTTTCCTTGGGACCTCTGCTCAAAGCATTCGTGGCAGTAGGGCTGGGTGTTCACAGACATGTAGAAAGGGCAGTTCGGCGTTTCACATTTCATCTGTAAGAGGGAGAGCTGGGAAAGTGACAGTTCCTGTCTGTTCCTGGAACATGTCTCCCTTCTAGCAGGTTCAGCGTTCTCCTGCCACTTCTTGTACTCATGCTGCACCAGTTGAAAGTAATCTTCCACGAGGTTTATTTCTTTGGGTAGGTTGCCTTCATCTAACCTGACAGCCAAAAAAGGAGGATTACATCAGTGGTTAAAAAGAGCAGATGGTGGGGCTGGAAGCAAATACAAGCAATGTGGGAAGGAAATGTAGATTTAATGCACATCCATATTACTCAGACAGAAGATCTGGGATGTTACACTGTTGCTGTAAATGGAAGTAATTTTAAAAGCAGGTGTTTAGTGATGGAGACTTTCACATCTAAAGAAATAAATGTCCTGACACAATGCTAAACGGAAGTATTCTTAAAAGGCTTTGCTAGGTGAGGGTTTTCTGTCTAAGAGCTGTTTGCACAAAGAATAAGTGTAATCTCTCAGAAGCAGAAAGTCCCCTGAATGGTGAATTCCTCTGAGGACCAGTGCTGAAGTGAGCAGAGGTGAGAGTAGAAGACCCCTTTCTTCACCAGCCCACACTAAGAACAAACCCTTCCTACAGTGGGCTCAGCATTCCATGATACAGTTTACCATGAAATCTGCTCCTGGTTCTGCCCTGCTGGGTCTGTATCTACCAGTAGAATTCTTCAAACAAACTGTGGGGCTTCAGTGTGGTGCGTGCAATGCTACCATCCATCACACCACCCTAACTCTGCCTCCAGCTGCAGGGAAAACCCTACACTGGAGCTTCACCATGCCACAGCTGGTAGCACGAGGAGCTAACATTGCTGGCAATACTCTGGAACACATCTAGGCAGTGGGACTAGGGAAGATCAAGTGCTACCCTTTACATGGGCATATATCCTTAGGGTAGAAGGACTTCAATTTTTAAGCTCCCTAAACCAGAACCAGCCAACAGCGTAAAGATTCCTTTCTGTGTGGTAGTGGCAGCAAAGACAGAGGATACAGGGAGTTACTTCCCTCCCTCGGTTGTGAGGGGACTGGTTGGACACTGCTGCTAGGGTCCACTAAATATGGGAAGCTGATGGGTCTTGCCAGCTGCTCTCTGCATGTTACTGATGCTCAACCATCAGGGGGATGAGCACAGACGTTGGTTCCTCCAGTGGCCACAGCTTCCTGCCTGCTGCCACACGGAACAGCCCAGGGTGTTGAGGCATCTGTGCTAAGAACACACTGCCAAGTACTTTCCCCAGGGCAGCCAAAATTACACCAACTGCCCATTATGCAATGTGCCCTTACACAAAGCACAAGAGCTTGGGCTAACTAGTTCCTGCATTTAACTACTTTTCAGCCACCCTGCTCTGTAATCCAAAAGTCAGTGAAACTGATCAAATAAGTATTTTCTTCTAAAATGCTAGTTTCAATTTGCTAAGTCTGAACACATTTTTGCCTTTAAATTTGAGACTGGCCTCAGCTCATACTATAAAACATATCAACAGTAATGCCAATATTTCATATTTCAGGTAGTAAACACATGGGCCACCTGGGAAGGAAAGAAAGACCAAAAGAACACACTGGGCTGCCCAGCTTGTCCCACCTCTGTAAACAAGATAACTTTGAGGAAATAGGAATGACACTCACTTTGCAGCATTAATTAGATGAGTTGTACCATGATCCCAGCCTTGCACTGGAATTTCTATCACTATCAAGTAGTCTTTTAGCAGCTGCTCTTTCTCCCTCTCTTCTGCATCTGTCAGAAAGTGCACATTCAAATCCTCAAATCTGCCTTGTTCACTTGTGACCAGAGGGACAGCCCGGATTTCTGTGGAGAAACAAGATGGATTAACACATACACACACAAGCACACACACAAATAACCATATTCCAGTTAGGAATAACCATAAAATACAACATGGAGATATCACCACTGAATTTTTGAAAGAGAGGACAGCTGGGCAGAGCAATCAGTTTCTATATGGTACCTCTGGGGGAGGTCGCAGACACACCTACATCACAAACTTAGCCCCATCCCACACTAGTTTTAATGTCCCCACAGCAACTATCTTTTCCATGTGAGCAGCATCGTAGATCTTTGTTTGTTATGTCTTTCTGTGGGATGATGCTGTAACTTGAAACTAGAGAACTGCTGTCCACTCGGAAGAGATGCATTAAAAATGGTAAAGCATGTATTTCGTTATTCCTGCCAGGCAGTGGTACCCTGCTGTGAGACCGCATCCTTCAAAGCTTCTTCTCTTATGATGTGGTGTGGAAAGGAGGCCAGAACACAACAAAACAGAGGCTACCCTTTGACTAATTTCAGCCTGCAAGCAGGTGAGTTGTACTCTATTTTCCATCAGTATCTTGAAGGTAACCTTTAGTTTCTATTCAGATTCACAGACAAAGCTGTTTCTGCTCACATTTTAAGAACATATTTCAAATGAATCTTTTACATTTATTTAACTTTAAAAATGCAAATCTAAACCAGATCATATTTTAAATGCTTTATCAGCCCAATGGTTTTGAAGAAGGAACATAAATACCAAACAAGGTCCTTGAAAAATACCTGGCCCGCTGTCCTTCAGAGTCACCAGTGGTGTAAAATGCATGTTGTCATAGCCAAGCACAATTGGGTATCTATAGCATTCTTCAGCTGGCCAGAGGAGAGGCAAGTAAACACCACCAACATTCAGAGGAGCAAAACTGGAGCCTGACTCTAAACTTCTAACCACTTTATCTGCATAAAGAAGAAAAAGAAAACACAAATAAGTACATGCTACAGGCAAGAGAAAATGTATGCTGGGGGTTTTAGAATGTGTTCTGAAGTGCATCTGCCTGAAAACAACAGTTATTGACTAAGATCACTAACACAGCACAAGAGCAACACAGTGGGATGACCAGCCAGGCAACTCACCTGCAAGGACAATGACTGGCCTTCTGAGGATGTTAGCAAGGATGAAGATGTGGATTTCTTCCAGTGCATTATAAGGAAGCCTGTTTCGAGCCCCAGAAATTTCTGGGGAGGTCATTTCAATGAGGTATTCCCACTCCTCCTCCCAGTTCTGAGGAAAGAAACAGCTGTCACCAATGGTTCAAACACATGGAGGTCAGGAACCAGCTGCAGCACAGCAGTGCTCAGATAATCACATTTTCCCATTTCCTCCAAAGGAAGACTATTTCTGCTCTCCATTAATGACGGAATCCGTGAAGCCCAAAAGCAAACAGAATCAGCATGGCAACGCTGGAGAGCACCCAGAAAACAGCACCATTCCCTCAGGCCGCCTTACCCGGGTGTCATAATGGAGTCCCGTTTCTACAAACTCCTGGGATTTAACAGCCTCCCGCTGCCAGCGGAGCTTGAAGTTCCGTGTGTCAATCTCCCTGAGAGCACTAAACAATGTTTTTCTTAAGACAAGGTCGATGTCTTCAATGCCCCACATGTACTGCGATGCAGCATGCATAAGGCAATTTCCATCACCTGCAGAAAAAGAGACTGCATTATTTTCAAATGGCTACTTAAGTAAAACACCACAAGCCTGTGGGATGTAGAATTACATTCCGCATATGTATATTCCCTGTGGACTTCTCTCTAAGCCTCAGACAGAAGGGTTGTAAAGAAGGAGACCAGAGTTATGGTCTCTGTTCAGAGATAGAAAGAAAAAACTCCCCTCCCTACTGGTTTTGTCTCTGTACCAGTCCAAGTTAAGCTGTCATTCAGCAATGCCCCTTACCTACCTTACTTAACTTTGACTGATACCACAAACTAAATTTTGGGGTCAATTACAAATGTCAAACACAGCTGAAATAACTTTTTTAACACAACAAGGTCATCTTAAAATTACAAAAGAAGATGTAAATCTCCCCCATCGGTGTTTATACAAATATACACTCAATGGCATGGGGTTGAGATAATGGAAACCATTAAGAAAATCTTATAGTAACACCAAGCCTCACATCCCCTGATGAGCAGTGCTTGGCACTTGGCTGTGCTTGATGGAGGAATTGTAATTAAAAAAAAAGACAGAAAGGGAATGGCAGGTGATTTATGTAAAGCAATCATAAGAACACCTCTGGCCTTCCTCTCAGAAATGACAGCATATTGGGTTACATATATCATTTTGAGGGCTGTTTCTTAAAACACAAAATTAAAATTAAGTAAATGAAAAACAGTGATCCCAATTACATTTACACAATCTCCTTGCATTGAAAAATTCCTCTTTCCAGGTAGGATGGATTGTGATATTCTGCAGTTTCAGAGGGGAAACTGAGACTCAGAGGAGATAACTAAATTAAGAGGTGTGATAAAAAAATATGTCTGTATCTGGGTTTCGAATTCTATCTCTAGCCATCTTCTTTGAAAGGGGATGTCTCCCCAGAAAGGGAGACATAAAGAATCATTACTGTTCATATCCTCAGATGCAAAACTAGGATGTTTACTACAGTGGTAAACAGATTCACCCAATGCTAAGAAACCACAGCAATTTTCTTGGAATAGAAGACATCAACCCCGGTAAAGCTACTAGAATTTTCTCATGTGAAAAAAACCCCCACAAACTCATCCAAAGAACTCCTACAATAGAATTAAACCCAGTTTGCCACACACATTATGAGTTCAATTACACCATTGTGAACACTTTTGCCACTTACTCTGTGAAATTGCAGACAAAAGCCTACAACAGACCCCAGTTCCTGAATAAGATATAATTTGAAATCTACTCAATGCTTCATAAATTGTTATGGGATTGGTGAGTATCAGGTTCCTGCAACTGCCTTCTGGTTTCTGGATGCTGTCTTGTAAAGCTTACTTCAATTCTGCAGGCTGCTTACTTGAGCTCAAAAATCAGGGAACAACAAAGAAGACAGAAAAACTGACTGGGTTTCCTTCTGACCAAGAAAGATGACATATTAATCTCATTAAAATTTTCCCTTTGCAAAATCTAGAGCAAAGATAAGATTAAATTTTTTCTCTCTCTGAGAGCTCACTTTCGGTTCTTTATTGAGAAGCACTGCCCAAAATTCCTTACACAGCACTTGGAATTCCCCCACACCGTTTGACTAGCAATTGAGCAACAGTTGTACTTTTTGTTCTGCGGAGTGCAGCGTAGCCTCCCTTGGACTTTCCCAGGGGGTGTGGCTGGGCGAGCTGGAATGACTGCCAATTCATTATACAAGTGAAATCTCTACAGCCAATAGATGCTGGAATTTTTAAATTAAAAGAAAAGAAAAAAACCCAAACAGTTTCGATTTTTGTACCTCCTACCACTTTCCTTCTATCCTCCATTCAGATGTCTGCAAAGAAATATGTGGTGATTCAAAACAGCTTTTTTAATTAAGAAAACCCCACCACTCCACAGATTCACAAACATATTAGGTAAAATATACATCAAAAGATCCTGTAGGAGATACTTTCTCTGTTTTCAACAACTACAACCCTCATCAGAAAAAAACCCAGAATTTTCTGAAGAAAGCCCACTGCTGACTGAAAGAATTAACATATTCCTCCCACATCCATAGGTTAAGCAGCTAAATGCTTAAAGAAACATTTTTCATGTCACATGGGAGAAAAAAAAAAAAGTTATTTTCTGGGACAATACAGGGCTTCTCCAGGCTTCTGCACTTCTTTCAGAGATCCTTTCCTACTGTCCAGTCTACCTTCTTTCTCCTGCAAAGGTCCTTCAATGCAACTACTTTGCATAACCCACAGGTTTCCAAAGGCACTCCTACTCATGCACTTAATGACCCTGAAGCACTGAACTGAAGCCAAGTTCTTTGTCTGCAGAGTTTATGGGGAGACCACAAACCGAGTCCTTGCTTTGCCTTCCCTCACCCTGCTCTAATATTTCAGCATCTCGTATACTGGTACGGCTGCTCACGGGTGGGATCCGAGTCCACGCTACTCCCACGCGTAACACTGGTTGATGGTCATGAGACAAAGAAAGAGGTCAGTGCTACTGAATATCATGTGGTCAGCACAAGGGTCTGTCCGGGCAGCGTTAACCCCTGAAGGATTTGTATTTGCATTCATTTTGACAGGAGATGGGGGATTCTAAAACTGTTGCTCTTTGCCCTGAGCAAAAATTGTGCATATTGTCCATTTTCCTAGAAAACCTGTTAGAGTGAAGTTTTTAAGATGCAACACCTGGAGTGATGTTACCTTCCCAGTACCTCCAAAGTGCTGCCTGCTCTAGCTGCAACTCCAGTCCTTCCAAAGCTCAAGATTCCATGACTTCTGTGCACACCCCTAACGGCAGTCATGAGAATTTTACACCAATGCAGAGGCAGCCCAAAAAGCCCACCAAAAGGTCAATGCCTCTACAACAGTTACAGACACACACATCAAGATCAGGCTTTAGGTTGGGCAGTGACATCTACTCAGTGGGTCTATTTTTATGGCTTCTGTACAACACAGCTGTGTACAATCAGACTGAGAAATATGGCAGAACTTGGAAAGGGAACAATGCAGACGGAAGATAAGGGCAACATGTATAGAAGCAGATATGAAAAGAAGAGACCACTGAATGCAACATGGACTTTGACAAGGCTGCAGGTCCACCACACCCCCTGTTTCTATAACTGCTGTGATCTGCTCCTTGAGCAAAGAACATGTGTTTTCCATCTTCTTCAAGTCCTCACCGTCCCAGTCTAATCTTCCTGGTTAGGGGCAACCTGTGCTGTAAGGAATCCTGAGTCCAAGTTTGCAGCTGCGTGACCGTAAGTCATAGCCATTACCGAATCTTTCCTCCACTGAATGTGAAATGCCCGGTGACTCTTACAGTCATGTGCCAAGGTTTCCTGTTCAAGACTGTGGACAAACGCAACCTGTTCAAGAAATCTTGGCACTACTGCTGTGCCTTTTCATTTGCAGCACTTGATGCAATACACACACAAAGAAACCCAAAAGCCAAGTCCTGAAACCAGCACTGACTGTTGAAAGAAAAGGGCACTGCAAACTTTGTTTTGCACAAAGACGGGTGTCAGTCACACACATGGGGGTTACTGGTGGGCCCTGAGGGAAGGCAAGAGCTGGCAAACCCCAGCAGGTAGCTGAGGACGAGGGAGCAGCCCCAGTGTGGGGTGCTGACCCCAGGGACAGCAGTGTCAGGTTCCCAGAGGCTCCACGTTATGTGTGCTGTTGCCATCACTGTTGTTAAAGCTGGATCAGCAAGCAAGCCCTGCCTGCCAGCCACAACAGCAGGGCTTATTGGAAGGATATTAGCTTCTGCTAAATATACATGGGAATGCATCCCTGTCACTCAAAGCATCTGAAGGCTCCTCTTGCCTGGCATTAAAGGATGTTTGGCGCTTCCGACGAGGCAGCCGACATGTAGCAGTCAGACTGACGGGAAGGCGATGGGTTCCAAATCAAGTTTCCCTGCCTTGTTCTTGACTCTGAAGTGCCACAGGTTACTGACATTATGAAAATATCTGTGAAATTTCCACGGTATTCACATCCTGTGGTATGGGCAGGGGTCTGCTACAGCCTCAGGACAGTACATCATGTGGAAAGAATTTTAATTTACAAAACTAAGATTAAAAGGCGGCACATTTTTAAAGCCATGTGCTTCTGTTTCAGTAATGTGAACTCAGATGCTATTAATAAAGATGCTACACTCATATCACCTGTTTTATTGCGACTGCAAAGACCTGCTCGTAACTTACCATTAGTCTTCAAAGGAACAAGTCTCCGAACTTCCCTGCACCAGTTGAGCTTCCTCTGGCGCTCCAGTGAAGTCTGGGTAGCCTGGTCAGTCAGGGACTTCTGAAGCGTTTCCCGAAACTGGGGACAAAACTGGCACATTCGGAACATTTCTATGGTGTATCTGTGCATAGTCCTGAAGTGGTGAATTATTCCACTGGGGGGTTTGACTAGATCCTCAGGTGTCCTCTCTCTGATCTTCATAGCCTTCAGCATATTGCTCTGATACAAAGCTTGAGGAAGGATGTGTTGGCCAGCCATGTTTCTAGAAGACATCTGAAATGAAAAAGGAGCCTTTTATTGGCATGTTAGTGTCCTTCTATCACAGTGCTATCCCCTCTACAGAGATTGAGAAGGCACTTTCAGGGGCGGGATTCCGGATGTAGTTTTGCCTAAAACAAGCACAGAGTGGATGCAGTCCAACTGAGCCTTTCATAAAAAATGTTTTTTAAAGCTCATATTCACTAACTTTTCTGCATTACTCAGATATAGACACTGACCAGCTTATCCCACTCATTTGCTGATATAATTTACTGTGATATTAAACAGGATTTATTCATAACTAAGGAAACTGCATCATCTTCCAAAAAAAAGCATTTAAATCAAAATAAAGATAAGAGAAGACAAGATCAACGGAAGGGAAAACAAGGGAAGGGAAAATTATCCTGGAAACTTAAGTAATTGATAATTGCACAGTGTAATCCCATGCACTTGTTGAATTTCAGCACATTTCAAGCTCTTGTTTTGATAACATGCCAAAAAAAAGCAGGTAATGACCATTCAGATTTCCACAGCCCAGACATTCTGAGAAGTGATGGTCAGTAGAGTACAGAAAGAGCCCAAAGAATTGCAAGCTGTGCTAGTGTTGGTGCCATACTTACAGTGGCCAGATAGGATAGGTGAGGAATTTGTCATTCAAGGACAGACTCAGGCTACTTTTCTTGAGGCTCTTTGTATTTTGTGAGTGGTAGAGCTACGGCACAGAGGTTCTTGTGCCATGTGTGGGGGTGCTGACTGCAGTGCCACTATTACTCAGTGGTAAGTCAACAGAGCTGATAAAGCATTTCCATTTGGCTCAAAACCCCCAATATCTTTCCACAGTAGGACATGTAATGTTTACTGCTCTGCATCCCTTCCTTCGGTAACTCTGGCCTCATGGGGTACAGCAGGAAGAACATAAAAAAAGAACTAGATAACCTCAAACCCTCTACACTCTACGAAATACTTATTTGGAGGACACTAACTTTGTGGCTAGTTAGAGCAAAACATAGGGACCACATCCCTCAAAACTCCCATGCATTACAGTAAGAACAACAATAACCTGTTTTCACATGGAGAGGCTCTCTGTGCTGTCCACAAACATTCTTGCTCTGTTTAAAAACAAAGCTAAGTTTGTACCAAGACAAATAGAAGTATGCAAGCCTAACATATTTAGAGTGTAGCTAGTCACATTAGGAGAACCCACTGCCGTGATTCTGAATCTAGGGACAGGTATCAAGCGATACTTGTATATCAATCTCTGGACATCAAGTACAGGGAAACAAAAAGCAACTAAGAATGGCTTATGCAACTATTAGGAAGTTTTCTCACAGAGATGGGAGTCAGGAGGCACAGGGAGAGGAAGAACTCCAGTCTGACAGACTGACTGGGAAGGCATTCCCAGGTGTATGGAGGCAGAAGACCCCTCTTGCACAGAAGGACTTCAGCAGCTCCTTCCCCACAGGGAAACAGTTCCTCATTCCTCTTCACCCAGACACTTCCATTGGCAACATCCACCTCCAAATGCCCAGCCAAAGCTTTGGAAAAGACCCTCTCAGGGTGAGAGGAGACCTCCAACTCCAGGTGCCACGAGCTGACCTCTATAACCTCTCCGAGAACCAGCTGATGGAGAGAGACAGTGGACATCCTGACAAGCCCTAAACAGAGGCAGATGAAACAGGCGATGCTACAAAGTCCTACTTTAGGGCAATGCCATTCACACACCCTAGAGCACAGAGCTATCACATCTTGCAACATACGGAAAAGCTTTACTTTAGGTAATAGAGATGGCATATTCTTATCATTGCCCCATCAGCATACAGCCTTAAAATGAAAATAACGTGTTTTCTCATCCACTCTCCTCACCAATATAGTTCTACACATGCTATTTATGTAATCCTGTACTTAAATGTATGAATGATTCTAAAAAGGAAATATAAACAACCTCTTACTAATCTGTATAATAACCACAGCTCTACTTTGCTCTGACATGACCAAAATACTGAATTCCTTACTTATGTTAATAGAAACATTGAGTCAATGGGATTTTTTTACACGAATAAAGACTAATCACATGACTAAGCACTACCGGCACGGACCCTTGAAATGTTTATTTCCAGCTTTAAGTAACAAAAAGTACTGAGTTTACAGAAGTACTCACTGAAACAACATTATTCGATACTATGTTCTACATGCATTTTTTCCCCTCCACACGTGGAAATTACTGCCTATGCTATTTACAGTCACAAATGTCAATCAAGGCAAAAGCCAAGCAACCCTTATTTTCAAAATCAATGTGATGAAACAAACAGAACTCAATAGCCATCTAGGCTGGAGATTTAAAAGTAGAAAACTGATCTACAGTTACATTATTTTATAGTCTTTTGTGCTTTGCTGTGTGCTATGCTACTTTAACGTTCTGGCAAGTAATGACTAGGAATTCCCAGAAAGGAACAGCTGTAAACAATAATTAGAGACAACATCCTTTCCAAACATATAACACTGAGGATGCTGGGGTCTGGAAAGCTTAATATTGTTCTGCGATCTGCCAATGGTTTCATAAAATTATTTTAATTTTCTGTCCTCTATCTGAGAAAACGGCAATTTATAAACTTCTCCATAAAGTGCGAAAACTTCTAAAATAAACATGCTTAATAACTTTTAAGCCCCTATAGATTTTTCTGCCTAGGTCTTTGCTCGGTACAACCCAAAACACAGTACTACTCTTCACCAAATCAGAAGATGAGGACCGAGGCTATTTTAAATCCCACAGGTCTGGTTTACACACAGTAAGTGCTCCGCTTCTTCGTTGCCTGACCTACTGCTCTGCTGGAGGCTGGGTATGCCAGGTGGAAAGGACACAATACGGCCCGCCAGCTTCCCGGGAGAAGGACCCGAAGCCCCCGGGCGGACTTCCCCGCGGCCGCCGGCGCTCGCAGCAAGCCTGGCCGCACCGCGCCCGCTCTGCCGCCCTGCGAGCCGCGGCACTGCACAAGCGCTCGGGACTCCGCCGTGCCCTGCCCAGAGCGGCGCTCACCTCTCCGCGGCGGGCTCCTCCTCCGGCCG
>VXBT01005382.1:205987-324170 GCA_013400235.1 Oriolus oriolus | reverse complement strand
AGAGAGAGAGAGATTGAAAACACAACACAAAAAAACCCCAGCGGGGATTTCCACCGGCAGAGCGCAGGGACTTTCCGGCCTGTGACAACCGCCGCGGCCGCCGGCGCCGCCAGGGGGCGCCGCCGCCGGGCAGCCCCGCCGCCTCCCCGCCCGCCGTGACTCACCCACGGGAATTTCGGGAGCCGGGATGGCATTTCTTCCTTCCTTATTCCTTTCCCCCCGGGCAGGGGGTTGCCCATCCCGCCCCGCAGGCTTCGCTCCGCTCACGGGCCGGCCCGGTGCCGAGCGGCTGGGTCCGGAACAGCTCTGTGTCCCTGCGCAGAGCGGCGCCCCGGCCGTGCCCCGCACCCTCTGAACGCCGGCAGTGAGAGGCGGCTGCCGCAGGAGCCCTGCCCGTGTCCGCAGTCACACGGGCACGCGTGGCAAGCGCCTGCCCTGGCACACAGGTCTGGGGCTGTGTAGATGCCCACACCCCTGCCCCAGCATCCCAGCGGGACAGGAGGGGAGCCCGTCCCATGGAAAGTATTGCTCTTCCAGATGGTTTTCAGACCCAAGCAAGTATTACTTTTTTCATTTAGCTTGTGTGTGCTCCACAGTTTTGGCTCTGTATTGTAAGTAACCACAAGTGACTTCATCTCTTTAGTTAGAGGTTAGGCCGATATATAATCCCATAATCCCATATGCTGGCATTTTCGGCAGGAGATGTTAATGCGCTTTAATCCAGCCCTGCTCGAGGTAAGATTGTTGTAGGTAAGGGGCAGAACCTTGGGCTAAAGCTATCAAGTCAGGGAGATCTTAGTGTCTGAATATGTTTGTAAATTCTTGACTGCAGCTAGCAGTTTGTAGGAATCATTAAATGTAATTATTGTAAACAGTTAATTCATACCTTTAAACAATGTCCTAATATCTGTGCAATGCAAAAACTCACTGAATAAAACCCCAATATGTAAGGGCTCTTAATATGATTTATGGATGGGATTTATGCTGGAAAAGGGGCAGTTTTTTGCTCAACAGCCTTACAAGCTGAAGGCACCCAGAGATGAAATACAGTGCAACGAAGTTTCTTGCAGTATTAAAACGCTTCATCTTCCCAGGTGGTGAGCTCCTGCTTGTTCCTGAGTATGCACCCCTCCCACGGGCAGGATGAGAAGCCAGGGTTGCTGCACACCTCAAAATCAGGTCTTAAATACTGACTCCTTCAGAGAACAGGTGGATTTTGGAAGAGTTCAGCCTTGAACTCCTTCACCTCACCTCCAGCAGCAGCAGCTGGCTCAGATCATGCGCTCGTGTCACACAACAGGGTTATGTGGCAACATGATCTTTCCCAGAGTTTACAGGCCCGTGCTGGCTCTGCACAGCAGGCCATCCTTCTCCTCTGCCTTTGTTCAAAAAGAAGCCAGGGATATGGCTGGAAAAATCATGATCCCTTCCAATTTTTTTGTGTCCTCTCCTTGGAGAGTTTTCTTTCAAAGATTTTTGTGGGTGTGTTGTTTTTCTTTCTTTTTTTCCCCCCAGCCTCTCTGCTGCCTTGGAAAGTATAGCTGGGTAGGAAGGCTCCACATTTAATGATTGATAGCCTGAGGGGTGTCTTAAGATCCCGGGGACTGGATGTCTGACGGAACTGGGCCTGAGTGATTGCTTCCATAACTAGGGCAGCATCTGTGCTGTGATTTACACACTGTATGTTTCTGTCAGCATCTTGCTGTTCCTTTCTCCTCGACATTTCCCCCTGTCCTCTCATGGGGACTGAGGTAGCAGATTACTGAAGTGATCTGGTTAGAGAAAAAAAAAATTTAAAAATATATTTGTTTTTATCCAAAACATTTCTCTCATGTGATATGAGGCCCAGCCCCTCACAGAGTTTTACAGAGAATATTTGAAATGATGGAGCGTTTCGCTGTGGAGTAGGAATGATGAGCTAAGGTAGGAAGTAGGGAAAAAAGAGCTCACTTGTACCCTGCTTTGTATAGGAAACTGCAGCAAATAGATTAACAAGTGGTCCTAGCCCTGATGGAGATGCTGAGACCCAGGAAAACCTGAAAAGGCAATGGCTTATTTTTTGTTTTCTAAATGGTAAGCACTTCTGAATGTTAATAATTACTGTTTACACCTTGATAAACTGAACGTTGATTGCACATTGCTACCGCTGATGTTTATCAAACAGGCCTGAGCAGGATGGCAGGAATTCATTTGATCTGAGTTTGCACAGCACAAAATGAAGTTCTGTCTTGTCAACCATAACTCCTAGGCAATATGGGAATACATTAAAAACATCAGCAACATCAATAATTATAGAATGCATGAATATACATTCCACTTTTCTGAATGACCCCTGGTTTTTTTGTAGTTATACCCTATAGTTTATCTCATAATTTATGGTATACTGCTTTTATTTCATAAAATATAAACATATATACATGAGTATAAAGTCAAGGAAAACTTTCTTCTTTGAAGTGTGTGTGTAAATACGCACACATACACATAACTATATACATGCACACACTTATTTTTAGGTATATATGCATGTCTCTATCTCTTGAGGGAAGGGGGAAGTTCTTGGCATTAAGGACAGAATAAGAAATACTTTAAATTTCAGCTACCTACATTCTGGTTAAGTATAAGGATGAAACAGTCCCCCCCTGTAGGTGGTAATGTTTACATAACCCTGGAGAAAGCTGACTAGGGGAACTGCAGAATATCCATTTTTTGGTGAAAATTTAAGTAATCAGTTTTGTGCACATCAATCAATAACAATTCTTTATTGTACTTGGGAAAAAGAAGGAATATCTCAAGGCCCCATTCAGCTCTGTATCTCTAAATTATTTTAATTACTTTGCTTCTTTTTACTGTTCAGGAAAGAGTAGCTCGTGCTTACTAAACTAAACCAAGACCTCAGAGTGTTGAGAACACCATTGCCAAATGTTTCAGAGATTGCACTAGGAAAGACTCATTGTTAAGACAGTACTCATATAATATTCAATGCTAGGATGATGACTGTAATAATATTTATGGCTAGTAACATTCAGACTTTTAGCAGTTCAATCATTTGCTGGGTCTTTTAATATCAGATCATTCTGTAAGAGGTGTGATTCATCTAGAAGGGAGGAAAAGGATCATAAAAGGGAAATCCCTTTTAATGCAACAGCAGTGCTTGAGGTCATGCTTGGGTTCAGCATTTCTGTCTTCCAGGAGCTCTTCTGTTGCTTCTTTTCCCGGTGGAGAAGTGATAAGAGCTTGTCAGTGCAAAGGAAAAAGAGGGGGAAAAATCCCCTAAACATCTATCAGACAGAAAGATGGTGCTTATTACAGAATCAAGTAATGACAGTAAAAAAAAAAAACAAAAAACCCAGATTCTGTCTGCCACTTAGATAGCAAGAGCTGAACTGGTTTTGTGATTTTTTTCCATTATACTCACCTGAATACAGTAAAAAGAAACTACAGATTCCCAAGAAGACTTTTACCAGGATGTTCTCGCAAGTGACTGTACTGGAAGTAGGGATTCCTATTTATGCCCCTGGGCCAAGGCTTCCTCTGCTTGCTGCCTGTTTTTTTTNNTTTTTTTTTTTTTTTTTTTTTTTTTTTTTTTTTTTTTTTTTTTTTGTTTGGGTGGGGGGGGGGGGGGTGTGTGTGTGTGTGCTCATTTTCTTGTTCTTTTTGATGTCTGTGATAGAAGTGTCAGAAGTAAAGGGCTGGAACTGCAGCGAGTTCAAAGAGGCTTGAAAGTTCAAATCTTTCCTTAGTCCCTTTTGTTAAACAGAAGGTTAAACTGTAGAGGTGGTATTTTCCCATTAAGGCTGGTGAAACAGTGTGAAAAATGACCTACGGAAGCAAACACTGGCCATTTTTAACAACAGGTTTTATTAGCTCTAATAAACCACATTACCCACACAAAAGACTGGCCTTAACCATACTGACCTCCTGGTCTAGAGGTAAGTTCCAGCAGTTTTCTGTGAAATGCGTGAAAAAGTCTAAGTGGTGATGATGAAATCTTTGTAACTTGAGTTTTATTCCTCTGATATCTATCGATACTGCAGCAAGCCTCAAGGCCCCTAAGCAGACATAGCTATGTATAGCTGCATTTGAGATGGCAGCACAGCCCACCATTACTGACCCTCTTCTGTGCACAGCACAGAGAATTCCAACACGGCCCCAGCATGGAGTTAGAGGAAGACCAACAATATTTCTGCTTAGGAGAGCAAAGTGATTTCAATGGATTTTGATGCAGGCTCAGACTAGACTTGTGGCAATACTGAGGCCAGTAAGAACAGTTGGCAGTAGTAAGCCAAATCAAAGGCCCATTGACCTCACTGCCCTGTTTCTCACAGAGGTTGAGAAGGTGTCCAGGAAAGAGCACAGAAACTGGCTGGATTGTTCCCAATAGTTTTCCATCCTGCACTTTGTCACAGTTTCTTGTGAGATTTGGGGCTGTGGCTTACATTGTGGTACCTCAGTTTCTCAGTTGTATGGCAAGTTTGTGAATGTTTCTTTCCTCACGCTTTTCTGTAATCATGCTTGTTTAACTTTGACTGCAGACTCTTTAGAACAGAATCTTTTCTTGTGTTGTGTTTGCTGTGCTTTAACACCTAGACACATGGTTATTTACCACTCAGTGTGGTCCCTGCTTTCAGAGAGTTACCATCCATGTGTAGCAGACTTCGCTTGACTGTGAACTACTACTGTCGGAATGGTCTTTGATTTAGGTTGAGGGTTGTAAGCATGAAGCACTGCATAGATGACACTGCACAGGGATGGATTCTGCACAAGAATGGTCTTTGCTTTGCAAAACTGCCTTAATGTACGGAGCAGGGGCTGGGTTTAGGTAGTGCAAGCCCAGTCATTGTAACTTTTAACTTGGTCTGTAGGCTGGCATAACTGCTGTGCTGCCAACATGTCCAGTGCACACCACAGCAGGGGACTCTAAAGCAGAGTCTGGTTTTGGAGCTGTTTGCTTCAGCCAGCAGTTCAGCATCCATGAAACAGCAACTGGTTAACAAATAAATAGCTAAAGATAATGCCTCATCTGAAATCAAGCAGGGACTACTGTTGTTTCACTTTCTATATTCCTATCTGATGAGATGATCAGCTATTCTAACTTTAGGTATGAAGCAAGCATTTAGCACAAAGCTCTGTCCTCTGTGAGTGGATAGGAAGGGTCAAGGAATGCAGCTAGTGAATACTTCCTCACGTAATTAAAGCTCTTTCTCATCTCTCCTCTGCTCCTTGAACAATTTCAACATGTAATGTAGCCAGTAAAACTTTCTTAAATAGAACAACTTGCTGTTCAGCAGACTTCCCAGTCTTCCAGATCTTTAGCATTCTGTATTCCTTTCCCAGTGAATTCTAGTTTCACTGGAAGTTCATACTTTCTCCCAAAATATAAGCAATTTGTATAATCTGAATGGAAAAAGATTAACTGCAAACTGTTCTTATTTCTTTTATATACGTCTAATAATGTATTTTGTTACCTGTGTTTCCATTTATTAAGACAGCCATACACTCTTTAAATCAGTAAACCAGTTTTGAATTGTATCTAATTTCCATGCACTTGGTGCATACGTGAATGAGTGACTGTATCATTCCTTGCCAAAACGGGAGAACTGCTGATACTGTTTTCTCTCAAGATGGAACTATCTCTTCTCAGCAGCTCTTAGCGATAGAATTATGTGGGGAGTGCTAAGTGAATTAAAAGTGACCATGTGAAGGTTATCTTTAGTCATGAATCATAGAGCATGAAGCTTGTCAATCTGTTCCCTCTGTAATTTTTGTAATTTCCCCCAAAACATCTAAATGTGGAGAAATAGCTAAGAAATATCAGTTTCTACAGTACTTGGTGAATGCTTCTGGCCAGCTTTTATGTTTGTAATTGTCTAGTCTGACAGACAATAACACAGTCTGCTGAGCCTCTTGGGCTGTTTCTGTGTGAGCCCTGTCACTGCTGCCACATGGTCAACATGTCTTTCAGGAACAGACTCTTTTGATTTTGTTAAAGGGAACAGAATTGTATGAGGGCTCTGGTACCCCCAGTGCTTACTGTAAATCCTGTTTTAGAGTGACTAGTTTAGGTGTGAGAATTAATCTCAGTTGGCACACCCTCAACCAAATTGTTCAGCTGGGGTTTTGCCTCAAAAGCACTAAGCATTCAATAGGTTTCAGTATCTCGTGTGTTAAGAGGCTAACTACATTGTGGGTCTGTTTAAAGCTCACAGCATTTTCAGTGGCAATGAGGAAGTGAATTCATTCCTGGACTTTCAAAAGCAGAGGAAAGGCATTTCCTTTGTGTAGAGCAAATTCTGTGCATGGGGAATAACATGAGAGGCTTTATGAGTGGCCAGAAATTCAAGTTAGCTTTCCAAATGTGGAGAAAATCTATTTGCCCTGTATCAGCAGTGCCAGAATTTCCCCAAGAAAAATACCTCCAAAGAAGGATATTTATTTATGCATGGGAATTTACCAGCATATGCTGAACTAAATAACGGAGTCCATAGAATTTTTCCTAAAAGCTAACAGTCATCTCCCATCAGGGAAATGGTGAGTTTGCTTTGTAAACATGGGTTTAGTCAATGTCCACGAGGTGACTCTGCATCATGTGTTTTAGCTGAAAAAAGTACATTGTTTTCTTCTGATTTCAGAGTGAAGGGACTCCCCATTTTTGCAATGACAGCACTTGTTAGTAAGACTAAAATAATCATTGATTCCTAACTTCACAGAGAGGATTTTTTTAGATTTCTGCTATACACATGGGGGGAGTGTGTTTTCATGTCATATACTCCCACTTTTGTAATTTTTGATGCTGCAGAAGCAAAAATTGTAGCTGCTTGCTACAAATTCTGATTTACTCATTCAGGTGGAGAGAAGTAAAAGTCGTCTGAGACAGATTTGGGAATCATACAGGAAAAGGTAGTGTATAATGTCTAGGAGATACTATAGAAATACATGCATCTCTGGTGTATGTGGAGCACTCCAAGCAGTTGTTTCCATCCACATGGTTCTAGAGCATTAAAACTAAGGACTGTCTGATCTGGATCACCTGGACCATGTAAATGCATCTTTCTAAGTTGACCTTCTCCATAATGGGGCGGGACTCCCTTTTGATGGTGCAGTGATGGAGTCTGGACTGAACGGGACAGGCCTTCTGAGAGGCTGTAGGTTTAAGTCTTTTTGGTATGTTCCTGTAGTAGTTGATTCTCCAAAAGCATTTCTCATGCTTTCTAATTGAACTGATGAATTTGCCTTACTCTTAAGAGAAGGCATTTCTTTATTTGGTAGACCAGTTTTACAGAAATATGCTTTTTCTATTGCAAAACCTTTTTTTTTTTTTTAAATGAGAGAGCTGCCAAAGTCCTAGTCGCTCCTCACCGTTGTCATCAAAATAATTTACCTTTCAAGTCCTCTCCACGCAGAAGAATAAATGTTGAAAAGAAAAAAAAACATATGCTTTTGCGTGATATCTAAAAATAGACTGAAGGAAATACTCCACTGTGGACAAGATAACGACTGAAAGTTCATTGCCAAAAATTTAAGTGCAGTATGTACTGCTTTATCTTAGCTGAGTCATGCCTGGCTTGTGGAGCAGGAGTCAAACAATTTAAGAAGTACAGCACACATCTCATCTTGATCTCCTCAGCATCCTCTTTCTGCTGTTTTGCCATTTTTTCCAGTTTGTGGGTATGCACTTTGCCCATACTAGTTCATTTTTAAAACAGATGAAAGGGAAACATTAACTTTATGGCTAATTCTCAAATAACTTGTCATGAAATTTCATGACAACATGTGGCAGAGAAACAAGGAGCTCATAGTCAGTAACTATTCCATAGGATTTGTTACCACAGTAAAGGCCTGCTCTGGCCTGAGGTGTTTCAGTGAGGTCAGTTACATCTGCCTGCATAGGTTTTCCCTGGTAATTTCAGCAGGTTTATGGCATCCTGTAATTTCCTGGACTAAATAAAGTAATTTAGGTATACACTGAGATCCAGCTACGATATTCTCCCAAAGAAACATCTGCATTTCAGGGATGGTTCCTGTTTACAAAAAAAGGAGAGAGAGAATGAGTATCAAAGAGTGCCCAGGGTCACATCATCTGCTGAGGAACACACAACAGTATGTGCTGGATATGTGTGTAAACAGGAATTACTCTACTAAGTAATGCATGGGCTGTATGCTCCCGTAAGGATGTGAATCTATGCACATGTGTGTACACAGATGGTAGGGAAGTGGAACAGAGAAGGCTGAACCATAAGGTGATAGAGGCAGCACAGTGCAGGCAACAGGAACAAAGACTGTGGCACAGTATTTATGGAGTGGGTGGTTCTCACAGCTTCCCCATGAATTCTGTGACACTCTCAGTAACAGCTTTTCAGCTCTTCCCCACAAGTCCTTCGAACCTTTGTGCCTTTCTGTTCTTATGAGTACAGTGTCAGGATACTGCACTGCAGGTTGTACCTGTGGAGGCATCTGTCTCTGCTGCTCAAATCTGCCTGCATTGAATGCCCCTGAACTCCTGACTCTTGGGGTAGCCAGGGCAGTGTAAGATCAAGTCTGTCTGCCCTGGTAGCATCATTTCTGGTCATCTCGCTACCTCAGCAGGAAAGTATCTCTTTTAGCATATCCAGTGGTTCTAACAGCATTGTGATCAGTTATCACCATGATTCATAAACTGTATCCTGAGAGGGGCTTAATCTGACTCACTTCAGTGTGATGGAAAATCAAATTGAGTGATAAGCCTCAGGCTTTTCTAGTGATTCTTCAAGACTGTCAATCCTAGAGGCAGCATGTCAGCATCTGAGTGGCTCACTAGGTATGCTCTGACATGGTCACTCTCATCATGCGCCTGCGAGTACACTCAACATGGACATGTCTGCTTTATAAAAGTTCTCCATCTGAAACAACAGTCATTAGCTACTCCTGGTCACAGGCCAGGACCTAAGCATGCATCATTCCAGGAGCCCCTGTGCTGCTATGACTGTTCACTCTTCTGGCTGTGGGTCCATTACATTGGCTGTATTGGAGCAGGTATCTATATGATCTCTGTGTTCTCTTTTTATGGTACATTGCATCCCTAGAGGTCCAGGGAAGAAGTAATCTCTGCACACTCTGCATTTGTGATAGATTCTTATGGAGATTGCAGAAAGAAGATCTGTTCTGCCCTCCTTGGCAGCTTGGCATGTGTACTGTAACTGGGCATTAATGAAAACAGGGTTATCTCCAACCTCATGTCCTGCAGAGAAATTGGTTCCTTTACAGATAGGACAGATGGCACCATAATGGGTGTAGTTTACAACAGGCCAAAGTAGAGCTTTGCTGTTACTCCAAAGTCCAAAGTGGGAGTCTTCAAACTCTGAAGAAACATCCTGGTACCAGAGCCATCCTGGGCAGAGAGGGTGACTTCTTCGAAAGAAGTCCTGCACGATTCTGGTGAAGCTCTGAAGCAGTTCATCTACTTCCACTGAACTGTGCATAAAACCCCCACAACGCTGCTGTAGTGCCTAGCTAATTTAACATCTGAATTGCTTGTCAAAGGTAAATCCCCTAGCTGAACATTCACCACTGCATGAGCATTTTTGCAGATTAGCGGCACCTACGCACGCTTACCCATTTCTTGCCTTATTTCAATACTCAGTGTATCTGCTTGATGTTAAGCCAGCACTGTTATCAGTAAGAGAAAGTTGATAGGTTTCTCAAGAATGAAATTAGAGCATGTGTTTTCATCTTATGTATTAATTATAACCACAATCAGGCAAAAACAGTTTACTGAAGTGTTCAGCATTGCTGGTGTTAAAACCCAGTTTCCTGGTTTTTTCCATGTTTGTCAAACCCCTTTTTTTAAAATAAAGTATCTGAGATTGGTCTCCACAGTGAATTTGCTGACAGGTGGGAAAGACGGAAAGCCTGGCTTAAAATAGGTAATTCTTTTCTAGGGACAAGGCTAAAGAAAAAAAAATACATAGTTTTGTCTTTTTAAAAAATGGCACTAACTTTTTATTTAAATTGATCTGATGACCCAGTCTTAGGACCAGAAACCTGATTTCTTGCAATAAAAAGACTTGTTCATCAGGGATGTGCCATTTGCCACTCAAAGAAGTGTCAGCCCAAACCTACTGCTACTTGCACTTGTGGATAGAGACTTTTTGCCTGACATCCAAGAAATATGCTCTGGTTGACCTGAAACTGCCAAGAGTCAGATCAAATAATTGCACCTGTCTTCAGTGTGAAGACAAGCAGAAGTACTAATTCCCCCTGTTGCCCAGTGGCTCGGGGGGGGGGGTCTCGTACAGAATGTTGTTGTTCCTGCTTCTGCCATGGAAAGCCAGGTGAAGAAGGAGTCTTTCAGTCCCTCTTGTTCAAAGTGTGGCACTTAATTTTTTATCTTTTGGGTAGGAGGGAAAGCACCGAGGAATTATGTTTCATCATAGACTAACAATGAGAAATCTTACTGAGGCTATTCCAGTTAAGAGTTAGACATTTCTGAGTGGGGTAGGCAAGACTTGACTTGCAAGGTTGGGAGCACCATACCCTGGACTGTACCATCTGGTGATATTAGATGTAGAAAAAGAGCCTGTGTCTCCTCACATCCCAAAATATTAACCAAAGGCTCCTCAGTTAAAAGGTAGGAGGCTATAGCACTGTCTTCTTGTTCTTTACTTTGTGCCCTTTTTTTTTAGTATTTCCAATGCTGCAAGTAGAAATAAAAAGTTTTTTAATGAGCAGAAGTGCAGGTGATTATAATTTTTCAGGTTAATAAAAGGAACAGAAAAATCCACATTTTCTCACAGATCAAACTACTTCTTTTATTTGTTTTTTTTGCTCTTACACTAAACCAGACCAACTTCGTCCAGAGATGGAGTAAATTGCCACTGTGTGCTCCCCACAGTGTGATGGAGTATGTTCCATCCCCTTACAGATCCAATATTGCCCGTTGTGCAACTGTGCAGGGTGATCCAGAGAAGGTTTGCTGCAGCCCAGACCTGTAGGGCAAGGCTGGGCATCCTACAATTCCAGCTCCCCACTCGTCCAAGTCAAGGTGGGAAGCAATAATTATATAACGACTTAGCAAATTAAAAAATGGAACTTGTCCCTATCTCATACTTTTAGTGCCCTTTGTCTTGCTGGCAAGCATTGTAGAAGAGGGGGATATCTGTGACTTGGGAAGAGCCTGGTGTTACTTGAGTAGCAGTTTAGACTTGGTGATGATTGCTGGCAACTAAAGTTGGAGAACACTGAGCTTCAAAGCTGGGGAGACTCTGGATGCAGAGCAGACTCTGTGGGAGATGGGAAACTGGGAGCTGAGAAGCTGCATAAGGGAAGCAATTCAGTCAATCAATTCATTCATCAACACTACTACAGTAGAAACAAACAGGGATTGGAAAGATAAGTGATGGAAAAAACACCAGCTCCTCCTGAGAGCTAAAATACAGGGTGAGAAAAGGAAATGACTGGAGAAAAAAAAATCAAGTAAAGAACCGAGTGGGACAGGGATAGGAGGAGCCATGGGGAAAGGCTATGACGAGGAGTCAGAAAACAGAAAATTCAACGGTGAAGACTTTCAACAAAATGTCTGATATTACAAATTTTGAAGTGATGAGGACTTAGTCAAAAGGGCTAGAAAAAGGCTAGAGCTTGGTAAAGCAAGGAAACAAGAGCTTGGTGGCAAAGCTTGAGAAATGGAGACTGAAAGCTGAAGACAACAAAATTAGATGGATAGGAAGAAACAAGTACAACCCGAACGAGGAGGTGTGAGGAATAAAAAGGGGAAAATGTGAGGCAGTGGGCAGAGACATTGTGTGCCCCACTGTGCAGTCTGTGCTTGAGCACGGTTTGGCATTCTAACTCACTGAGTTTTGCCATTTGTACACCAGGGATAGAATGTGCCCGTTACCTTTGTCCCACACTTCCTATTGCTCTCCCTGAGACTAAAGAACACTAAAGTCACTGTCATACAGAAGAATGCCTGTTTCCTTCACATAATACATTTGTCCTGGGGGAGTCAGTGGTACGAGGCAGAGAGAAAAGGGCATCCCCCATACGTCCAGGACCTCCGCCTTGCTTGCTGTCTCGTTCTGAAGCTGCAGGCTGAAGAGGGATTGCACCGAGAGCAAGCACAGCATGTGGTGAAGGTAGTCACATGCTGCCCTGGGAAACTGTGCTATCCTCCTCTTTGCCACAAAATTTCTGTGTGGTGCTGGGCAAATTTTTGAAACCTACCTTGTCAGAGGTGATGACTGACTGGGTGCTCCTTGTATTACGCATGTGTGGGTGGAGATTTCGTGTCTGACGTGAAGGAGTGCTGAGTTCTCACAGCAGAAGCTGAGGTAATGCACACTAGGCTTTGGAGACAGAAAGTAGAGTATTAAATAAACTGAGAAATCGAGTCCTTGGGAGTACAAAAAAGTAATGGAAACTTTTGACCTTAATCACTTTGTGCTTCAGTTCCCTGTGTGTAAAATGTGGATTGTACCACCCCCTCATGCTGCAGGGCTTACTAACAAAGATTAGCTCACATTCAAAGATACTCAGATGCTTTGGTGATGAGGCAAGTGCAAAAGTCCCTGAGTAATTTTATTTTCAGAGCCATGTTTGCGGAGTAGGTAAAGTGTGAGGCTATGCACTGAGCAAAGAGCAGGACACGAAAGCCCAAAGAGCTGCTCACCAAGTAACTAGCTTTGCAGCCTGCATGCAAAGAGATGGCAGTGGGGTGGGAAAAGTCATTGGGAGATCATGAAAGAACTCTTTCCTGAGGTAGCTTAAATTTTACAATTTCCTACCCTGAGGGTTTGGTTTGTAAATGCCCAATAAACATTTTTGTGTGCAGTATAAACATGAGTTGGCAAGATGTTTGGTGAAGTAGATATTTTTCTCTGCCAATAATGTGTGATGAGTGAGGCTTTCCTCATCACAGAGTAGTGCACTGTGTTGGTGATTAATTTTGATATTAATTTGATGATCTTAGTTAATATGTTGGCATTCATAGCAGTGGGTTCTAAGAAAAACAAGCAAGTATCATGACCATTTTACAGATCTATTCTATCAATATTTGAAATGTACATTGGAGAGGTGGAAACAAACCCTGGATCCCTGGATCTTGCTCTTTTCCTTAAAGATGAAACCAGGCATGCATTTTTGTTCCAGCTACATTGGGTTAGAAACACTGCATAATTAAACAGGTCTGCAGCTTACCTTGGAGTCCGGTGGTTGTCTCACCATTTAGCATAACTAGGGTCAGGTCTGGGATAAATAATTATTAAGAACACTGAACATGGTAGAGGAAAAATCCAGGTCTGATATTGAAGGAAATCTAAATACATCTTGATTTTACAAAAAGATGGATGGATGTGATTCGATGGAACCAAAAGAGCTTTTGGTATCAACAGCTGAAATCCGGGGACATGGATGAGGAGTCTGGCTTTGGAGCTAAAGGCAGTTTCCTAGAACTGACATTTACCTGTACGTTAATGAGGAAAGGGGTACTCCTTTCGATTGCACTGAGAGTGTGTGGAATCCCCTCTGATAACTGATAATGAAACTGTCGCTGATAGTTTTAAAGTCACACATTTGGTGGTTTGTTTTTTAAAAATTTCTGTGAGTCACAGGAATCTGTGAGGCTAGTTGGGAGCAGGGGGTTAAAAAAGAAACCCTCTACAATATACGTCACTAATTCTCAAAAAGTCAGTGGGGAAAAAAATAAAAGCCCCAAATCAAGTATGAGTCCTTACACTAGTCACTATTTTGGTACAGAAACATTTAATTTCTGAGTGAAAAAGAACCCACACCTTTGCTTTCTTCACCACCATAATTTATTCCAAATGTCATTACATTCTGTAGATTCAGAGAAATGAGTCTGACACCACGTAGAACATTTATTAACATATAGTAACATCTTAAATCTAAATATACACCATTTTCTTGGTGTTTGTCTTCACTAGTGGCTTCTCTTAGTCTCAGATTTGAGTTTTCTCCTTTACATACTCTGCACTCATAGCAGGAAGGGCGATATCTTTTCTCCCCCCTTTTTTAAGCTTTTTGTAATGTTTAACAATATGGCTTAAAACTAAGGCCACAGCTTTCTTTAATTTCACTGTGGAAGTAATGAATAAAAGGTAAATGAAGGGGTTGTGCTGTTTCTTACCTTGTCTTCTGTTGTAGCTGTACCTACAGCTGAAATTGTGAGCCTGACATCAGCTACTGGAAAATGTTTCATATTAGTTATTCTGTGAGCAGAAAATGCTGCAGGCCTTGACCTGTCATTTTTCTTCACCACAATCTCCTCCTCTCCAATTTCATGGATCTCCTTTAGACAACTGATTCTCTGCTGCATTTGCTGTTTTGGCATATTAGGATTTGCTCACAGCAAGCACTGTCAGTAAGGATTGGTACCTGTGGCATGGAGGAAGCAATGAGCATGAGGAGCTCCTGAGAGGTATCTTGGGATCTGGAAGAGAGCACTGAATCAGTAACACAGTTCAAGGAGGTATTTAGTTCTAAGATTCATGTCAAGTCATTAAGGACCCTATTAATGAGGTTTTATTGCAGATATGCTGTTAGGGAGCTTCTAGCTTATCTGGTTAAACCTCTGGAAGATTATCTTTCTGGCATACCTTCTCCAGCAACAACTTTTTTTTAGAAGAATTCAGCAGCAGGGCAGCTGATTTTAATTATTTATGGTGTTGTTTCTAACCCAGTCCATTTGAACATCTGGATTATTATCTGGAAGAACATATCTATTTGTTATACTGTCCTTCTGCATGCAAACACAAGAACTTAAGCCCTAAACCCTAATTTTTAAAGAACAGTGAAAAAAATTAGGAGGCAGGTCAGTGTAGGTAGAGTTCATATCTGAACAGCTGATATAGCTGGAAAAAACAGAGGAAAAATTGAATGCACAAGCCCTTCCTCCACTTTTAAATAGAAGATTCAGTTGTCAAAAATGATGAGGCGTATTTGCATGTTGGAGAAAACATCTTTCACTGAGAAATTTAAAAGGCACAAAACTTTGAGCTGAAAGAAGATCAGCTTGGTTTTTGATAGGCATCTCCTAAAGGAGACAGGGCAAGGTGCTAATGGTAGAAAAAGTCAAACAAACCCCGGTGGCTGGAGGTCAAAGCTACACAAGTTCAAACGAGAAGTTAGCTGCTCATAACTAAATTACAGTTAATCGTTATCGGGACAAATACAAGATGAAGCCAAAATCTCTTGAGTGTCAAATCTAAACAGGACAGCTCTCTGGATGAAATGCATCAGCCAGACACCACTGAATGCAGCTAACTGTATTCAGCACAGGCATGACTAGGAGACTTGTGACACTGGGATTGGTGAATGGTTGGGTTGTGTTTACACAGCTGTGAAGGTGTTCTATGTTTCTATGCTGCAGTAAATGACAAAAATTATGCTGATAGAAGTTAGGTCTTTCTTAGTAAACTGTGTCTGAAGCCAGAATTGTATGATTCCAGTCAAAAGTGCGCCCCTAATTTACAAAGTTACTTGCCAAAAAATCTGCAGTTACCTGAGAAGTGAAGTGACTCTTTTTGCCTCTGTTTTTTTGTTTTTTCCTTACTTTGGACACTGACTCTATCAAGAGAGAGGGCTGTTGAAATGTGGTATTTCCAACACATCCTGAAATTGGATTAGCCCAGGTGAAATAGACCTCTGTGTGTAGACACTGAATGGGAAGTCTCTTTACCAACATCCACAGCCTCTTAAACAAATGCAGAGTGAAACATCATCCTGTGAACCCACTCGAAAAAGGAGGAGACATAGCTCTTCCCTGTAGGGACTGTATCCACGGAGCACTTACGGGTCATAAAGGTGCACTCACTTTCATGAAAATGAAAAATGGCCAAATCGGGTAGTAAACATCCTTGTACAGTTATGTTTCAGCTAAATGAGACATACACAAAAATAGCAATAGCCTCCTTTGGAAGGTATATAGAAAAGTCCTTTTTAATATAAGGTAACTAGTAATAATTTTTTATTGCCACTCAGATCTTCAATATTATTGTTTACTTTGGGGTGTTTTATTTTTTATGTACTGGACACCCAAAAGAAACTCAAGGAAGGGCACTCATGCAGTACTGTAGAAGAATCTGCTTGGTTTAAGTACCACTCTAAAGGACACCAGCAATCAAAGGCAAGTGAGGTGATCAGTCACTTTTGAATGGTTTGGCCCACAAAGGAGTGGACATTGGCCTGCATTACTCCTGGGCTGCTACTGATATCTATGGTTTTCAAACACAAGTGTTTAATACTGCTGCAAACCTTTAGCATTTCCCTGTCTAGCAGTCATGGCAGAGGGTAGTTTTATCTTGTGAGGGTTGCCTCTGGCTAGTAGTGTGGTGAGGCTGCCATGCCTGGAGGGAGAATATGTGTGATCCTCCTGCTACTATTTTATCAGTGGGGGAGAGTCTGCTGCTGTTACGTGCTGCTGTTACATGCTTGAAAAATTGCACAGTGAATCAGGTCGGTGATGTTGCATCACTGTAATACATGTTAGGTTGCAAACTTGTTTTCATCATGGCTTTAAGCAACAGTGCTTTTCTCCTAGTAGGTGCATGTTTAGAGAATTAAAAGAGTTAAGTGCAACATGCTGCTCTAGGAAAGAAGGTCAGACCACTTTCATCTTTTCCTGTTGTCTCCCTTTTTTTCCACAGCATTTATGACTTTCTTTTCAAATAACAGTCCTGCTGCTGCAGACCTTCAATCTCTCTTAACCTCACCGACTGATTTCATACCTGTCAGTGGCCACAAGAGACCAACTGTTGCTTAGAGACAGCTGTTGACATCCAACCCGTTTTATTTGCCTTAGCTACAAGATCAGTGTCACCCCAAAAAGGATTTATCTGGTTCACTTGCTGGCATAGTTGCTCCAAGAGATGGCAGATTGAAGTCACTGGTATGTTGTGTCTCTGTCTTCTGCTGTCTGTTCAGTGGAAAGGCCCATCCTTGCTTCTCTGGTCTGGAGTAAAACTGTGTGCTAAAGGTATGTGCATGTGGGAATGAAGAACCTCTGTGGAAATGAAAAACCACTATATTCTTAGAAATGGATGGCCTCTGCAAGTGGTGAGTGGAACGGTCAGTCATCTCAGCCCACTTTGTGTACCAGATGTGGGAGGATGTGCCCACGCTAGTGAATTTATGTAGGTGTAGGCTATTTTAATATTGCTTGACTGCTTTCTTCTAAGCAATATATTTTCTTTTTCTCTCTCTCTCTCTCTTTTTTTTTTTTTCAAAGGGGAATGCCAGACTTGACTAACAAAGACAGGGGCAGACTAAATGTTTCCTTAACAGGAAGCCACTAGCTCTCCACTTAGCAAGTGGGGAGGAAAAGCCTTTAAAAATGTTCAAACTTTCTTATGCAAATTTCAGTTACACACAGGTTTTGGGAGAACTTATTCAAGTGTGAATTGAACAGTCTCTCAGTGATTATAAATGCACAGTACACAAAACTGTGTGCAGCACAGCACAGAAATGTAAAGGTGAGGGTGCTTTCAGGTTTCCCAGGGTGTTGTTCCACTGTTGCCAAACAATCTAGTTATGGCTGAGGGTAATACCTTTTCTAAGAAAAGCATTAAAAGAGCTTTAAAGCAAAAACAGAGCTTCTAAAGGCAAAGCAATGTGGTCCCTCTAGAGGAACATGACAATTTCTCAAATGAAGGCATTTATTATGGTTTTTGTTAGATAGTTTTTAGTGACTGAAACACCTGCACATACAATTGCCGTTATTAGAAAAGGTCCCAGAGCCCTGTCAGAGATCAAGGATGCTTTCTAGCTGCTCTTCTCACATACATCAAGGAGATAATTTTTATCTCCAGACTGTTGTGCCTTGAACTTGGGAGCTGTATGCATACTTTCTTTGTGGCCTCGGTGATGCTTATCACATGACACAAAGATAAGCAGATGAGCAGTGACTGAGGCCTTGTTCAGTGGCAAGGTACCATCAGAGGGTAAAGCAGAAAGAGCAGTAAGTGAGAGATAGGCCATTGTTAACAGGTTGTCTTCTCTCACCAGTCCCCATGGTAAAAAGGAGCCTTAGGGATGTGAAGCACTTCTGCTGAACTAAAGAGCCACTGCAGTTCCCATAATGGCCTTCCTAGAAAAACAGTGCTGGTACCAAGATCTCCTCCCTGGGCCTCTGTCTGTGTCTTGCAGACAGCCACAGAAAATCTTCGTGTAGGTTTCCACTGGATTTTGTAGGACAGTCTGCAGAGGACAAGGGCCTTGGTGTGTACTAGATGCTGTCTTACAACTACACTGTCTGGCACACACATCCCAGAGCTGAAGATCATTGTGTGCCTGGCCCGATGGCTGTCAGAGAGACCAGCCTGTGGCTCTGCTTTTATCTAGGCCAGCATCTAATGGTCCTACGGAAGGGGTACCACAGCTGAGTATCAGGACAGCAGAGGAGTGTCTCTTCCCTTCACCTCCCACCCTGCTACTGTCAGGAAAGCAGGCAGTAGCTTGTACAACCAGAGGATGCCTTTTACATTTGAGTGAGCTACCTGTGGCTGAGGTATCTGCCTGCTCAAAGCAGGCACAAAGCGTCAGGAGAGTGTTATTTCATGAGGTAATGCTCCAGGGCAAGAAGTGCAGACTCATTTTTGCTCTGGAACCAGTTTCCTCAGCTCAGCCCCTTCACTGACCAAAGGTGCAGTGTTTAATCATGGTGACATGGCCATACATCTTCACGAGGACTGTCTGCCTACTCACCAGCTCTTGGTGTGCAAGACCTGGGCTGTATTCTTGCTTCTGCTGTGGTATCCCTCTGACTCAGTTTCTTCATCCATCAAATGTGAATAAGGGTGCTGCTCTCCTTTGTGAGGTCTGTTGAGGTGTGGATGAAAGCAGTGCGCAAGGGAGAAAGCTGTGAGAGGGCAGAACTCAGCGCTGGCCTGCTGCAGCTTACGGTGTGCTGCTGTGCTGTGGGTACAGAGTGACAGCTGTAATCCTTGTCAGATAAGGAGAAAGGTGGTCTCTTTGCTCACTTTGCTCGTCTTCTTGAGGAAGCAACCACTTTTATCCATGTGGCTGACATCTGAGAGAAATTACCATTCCCTAGGGAAAGTTCTTTTTGGTACGTTGGAGAATTTTATTCCCCAACAGAGAAGCACAGCACTTTTTACCTAGAAATAACCCTGGCCAAATCAACGGTCTCTAGCTGTCCACAGCCTTAGGTTATCACACAGCCACACATGCCACACACCAGTAGATAAAGTGCTTTGGGCCCTGCTGGACAGTGGGAGGTGGTTAAGGAAATTCCTGGGTGCTACAGATGGCAGCAGTGGAAGGAATTACTCAGGAGACAGCAGTTTGGTTTTTTTTCTGACTCAATGCTGACCCTTTACCTTTGCCTGTTGTTAGACAAACTGTTGTGCATAGTTACTGTCTTTCTCACGATGTTTAAAACTGACATTTTGACACTTTTTAGCATCAGCAGATGCTACAATGCTTTTTGCAGTATCAGCTGGAGATGAGTTTTTTGTGGGTCATGACAGACAAGGCAGTTTGGGCGTTCAGAGGTGATCTGTCCTACCCCTGTCCTGAGACCAGGCCTCGAAGACCTCAGCTGGTTGTGACAGATACCCCAGTTACCTGTTGTTATACACCTGCAATGGTAAGGCTTTCACACTTGATGTTGGCAACCTGGTCCATCATCTCCTGAGTTTTACTGACTGGGGGTGTGTCCTCATGTTTGCCTTGCAGCTCCCTAGCTTGTGCACTCTGCGGTTGGAGCCAAGCAGTGTAAACATCATTTGGCACCAAACACTTCCATTTTGCGGAAAATAAGCAAATTATTCTTTTTCCTATTAAAGAAATGTGGGGAAATTAGGTATTCGTAGTGCAAATATCTAGTTTCAGAATTTGCTTTCTGTCTTTATAATGAAAAGCCAGCTAGGAGAATCCACCGCTGCAGGCTGGATGTCTCAGGTGCCTCTGAGCCCTGACCCGCAGTTAGGACCAGTGACAGCACCAAGCCTTAACCCTGTGTCAATGGCACATGCTGTGACTGCTGCTGGTAGCAGTCCTGGCAGGGGCCAGTTCAATCAGCAGGGCTGCCAGGCCCGGCACCGCTTCGCTCTGGCATTTCACGTGTCTGCAGCAGAGCTGGAGGCCATCGTGACGGAGGTGGGTTAGAGCGTATGTGGGCAACTGAGTCACTCTCTGGGTGGCGGGAGGCCAGCGCTCACATTTGGTGACCTTGTTCTCACCCACCCATCCCCGAGCATTCTCTCGCCGTGTCCTGGGCGTATTTCTGGTTTGGGTTGTGTGAGGAACAAGCGGTTCCTGACGGACGTCAGTGGTTTCACCTGTGCTGGGCAGTGGCATTCAGCGTGTGGCCCACAGCACATCAGCTGGGTGATGCCAGTGGCGTGCTGACACCAGGTGGGGTTTGGGGCACAGCCAAGGCAGCACAGTGAGACAACAAGTGGCTCAGGGCAGCCCGGGAAGCCACATTCCTGCCGTGGTAACACCATAAATATTTTTAAGGACTTCCTGCAGAAACAAACACAAATGAGGTTAATATCTCTTTTGAAAGCCTTCAAAGAACTTCAGATCAGGTCCTATGCCCCCCCCTGTCCTATAGACTTATTTTTTACTTCAGTTTACCTAACCAGATGGTTAAGCAAAGAGATGGGTCCTGAATAAATCAGAATGGTCCCACTGAAGTCAGCTGCACAGCTATGTTATTTTAGTACCAGGGTGTGGTACAAACCTCAAATTAAAAATTAATTTCTTATCTGCCTGGATATAAATTCATGGTGCATGTCCTCATTTTCCCATAATGTCCCATCCTGTTAAAAATGCCAGTAGACTGGTTTGTCTTGTTTCAGCATGGATGTGTCTGCAGTTTTTGCTGCTGTGGGTCATAATCAGCAGCCACGGCCTGCACAGCAATTCCCTTATAAATTTCCTTTTTCACAGGTGGTCTCTTTACTTTCTCCTTACCTAGCAAAATTCTGTCCTCAAGTATCAATTTCAGACATGTGCGTCTATCATAAGTCCACTTGTATATTGATTCATTACTGTGCCTCTTCTTAATTTAGCAAGAATTTTGTGTTAGCCAAACTCTTGTAATTGCGTAATAGCAGAAAAAATACGAAAGAATACCACTTGCATCATTTATACTGCACATTTACCAATATTCCTTGATGCATCTATTTCTTGTGTACCCAGTATGTGGCAATTTCATACGAACTGACTGCCACTTCACTGGAAGTGACTTTTAGCTATATGAACCAGGGAAAACCACTATTATTTTTCATTTCCCAAGAACAACCAATTTAGTTCAAAATTGATATTTTGTAATAGCTGAAATGAAGATATTTTCTACCAGACTCTCCCGATGACTTTTTACTGTAAGATGGGCAACACTGGATAGATGGAAGCAGATAATTTCCACTAAGAAAGGTCATCAGCCCTATTGCAAAAGTGGCCAGTTCCAGCTGGACACATAATGACTAATTTTTAATGAAAGTTTTTTCAAGTCTGTTGGTTTGCTCATTTTTACTCCACACTGCCTTTCTACATTTTCAACTGTTTTGACAAAAGCTCCATAATTTCTGAAGTGCAGCTGTTTTTCTGCTCAGCTCTGCTTCTAATAGTTGCCTAAAACCATTTTACTTTTAAGGGCATGTAGTCCTGCAGATAGAAATGTCAGCTCTAAAGAAGAAAGCAATTTTTCTCTTTTTTTGTTAACCCATTTTTGACCTGGCAAACATAGGTGTGATTTAGGTGATCGCCAGCTGCAGTGGAGGGTTTGTTGAGCTTGCTGCAGCTGAGGCCAGAGGCTGATCTCGTAAACGTTGTTTTTACAGGTGTGTGACTCTGCTGACGTCCTTTGGCTTCCTGTTCAGTGAGGCTGTGCTTGACATCCTCGGATTTTGGCGTAATGTGAATTTTCTTAGACTTCACCCTCTAGCCCTTGTTTTGTTTCATCAGCCCTTCCCTGCCTGTGAATAATGGTTGTGATCACATCACGCAATGGCCGCGGGGAGGGAAGGTCCCCTCTGCTGCAGCCCTTTTGGTGGCAGCAGTGTGGGTGAGGTAGGTGTCTGTGGGAACAAGAGGGAGCGGGTTTCAGGCAGTTTCTGGTAGCATGTAAGACATGCAGTGCATGGTGATTCACCCCCTCAACACCATTAAACCTTCAGATTATGAGTGGGTTGAATCCTGTAAGGTTGTAGGCACATTATAAAAATAAACACAGACCTCTGAGGTAGATAGGTTACTGGTGAGGGGGCAGTAGTGTGGATAAATCAGATCATTCCTCTTTCTTATAAACACTGACAGCAAAACCAACTGTTCCTACTGCCAGGCCCTAAGGCTTTGCCTCCTCCTTGCATTGCTGACGCTGGTGCTGTAGTGCATGTCTGACACCAAGGAGAGGTCCTGCCCATGCGGAATTTTTGAGTGCATTTGAAGGCATTGAGTGCTGTGTTCTGGTGCCAGACCGCAATAGTAACAATGGGCTAGTGAGGAACTTCTCTGAGAGTTACTGAGTCCAGAATTAAGGGTCATGCATGCCCACACTTTTATTTTTGAGGTATTAGTTAGGGAGGGAAGTAGATGGAGGGGAGAGATTATCCCCCTCCACTCAGGGCCCATCAGAGCACATCTGGAATACCATGTCCAATTTCACACTCTCTCTCTCAAATATGGGGAAATTAGGGCATGTTCAGCAAGGTGTTAAGGTCTGAAGTACTTGCCCTGTGAGGAGAGGCTGAGGGGATTTGGTCTAGTCCAGCCTGAGGCAGAGAAGTCTTTGGAAGGACCTAAGAGCAACCCCCCAGCGTGTACAAAGGGATCAGCAAGAAGACATGGCCAGAATCATCACAGCACTACACATTGGGAGGACAAGCAACAACGAACTGAAGTTGAAACAATAGGCTCGGGCTAGATATAAGGACACACTTCCCCAAGGGGAGAGTGTTAAGCACTGGACCAGGTCACCCAGGAAGATTGTGCAGCCTTTGTTCTTAGAGTTTTTCAAGACTGCTCAGATAGAGTCCCAGGAGACCGGGTCTGAGCTTACAGCTGTGTCTGCTTAGAGCAGGAAGTTGGAGTAGAGACTTCTTGACATCCCTTCCAGCCTGTTACTCTGTGATCCTATGTCTAGGTATCCCATACTCTGAGGGTCATGAAAAGTTTTAGGTGAAGTTCTTGGGTGAAGGGTTGAAAAGGTAAAAAGAATGCATTTTGGCCCTCTCTCCACCTTTGACCAACTGATTTCACTCCAGTCCAGCAGCAGTGGCACTTCATCTGATTTCTCTAACCATGATCAGGCAGTGGGCTTGTGTAAATGTTGTCCTGGCAGCTCAGAGGATGGGGGTGCTGGGCAGAGGGGATAGAGCACCTATCCGCCTGAGGAGATTCTAATGCTAAAGCAGGGCTTAATCAAGTGGGATTGGCTGAGCCTTTTGGGTTGCCTTGAAGGCTCAGAGATAGGAACAGAAATCCAGCTTTGCCCAGCAAGATATACCTGGTGGGATACCCTGGCAAGTAAGCTGTTGATAGAGATACAAAGCACGTAACATTGGCCAAGTTTGACACTTTTAGTCTCCACAGAATACAAAACCAATATCATACCACAGCATTAAAATAATTTCCCCATAATACAAAGTCTCCTCAGAATACAAGATTAATACCATTAAAATAATTGCAATTATTTGTGGTATTTCACTTTCCAACCTAAAATTAGTTGTGTGCAAATTCATCACTAAGGGCACCCATGTTGCCTGTGGGGCAGTCACTGTGCTCAACAGTGCCACTGTACTATACTTTTTCTTTCTGATTCCTTAGGTTTTAACTTTTATATTTTTCAAGTCCTGTACTGCCTAATGTGTAACTCTGAAGTTTCTTGTGGCCTGATGGCTGCTGTTCTCTCATGCTGGTTAGACATAACAAACCTCTCTAGGTTTGTTCTTCAAGGACACCAGGGCCCAAAATGTGTAAACTAAAAAGCCTCTGAAGGGGGGCAAACTTGGGGTAGTTACATCATTAATTGAGGTTATGATTGGACAATTAACCCTGATATGCAAATGAACCAAACTTACAAAAGTGTGAAGAACCCGTGACCCAGGGTCCACCTTGGGTGTAACCTCTTGACTGCCCAGGGTGTACCTTTGAAGGCCCTTCAAATAAATACCTACCTTTATTCCCTTGTTCTTGTCTAGTCTCTATTTTTAGGTGGCCATCTCAGGCATCACTTCCTTCCCTGCAGATCAGAAACTCGATGTGGGTCTCTTCCCTCCCTGTGGATCCCTGTGCTGAGAAGCCAGCAGCAGCCAAGAGGCGTCACCGTGTTTGTGTGTTGGTGAGTTTTTTTATGAATGCAGGAATTACCACAACTGAATGAATAATTCATTCATGAAAATGATGCTTTAAAAAGAAAAGTACTCTTCTATTATTCCTGGAAATTGTTAACCCAGTTGCTTTTTTTGCCTTTGCTGCGGTAGGACCTGGCAGCGGCTGTCACTGAGAGCCAGCAAGTTAATCTCAGTGAAAGTTAGTGAGTGGGGGGGAGGAAAGATGCAGGCCCTGCCCCGCTGTCACTGATGGCTTTTGTGGGTGTTCTCAGAAAGTCCTGCCCCGTGTCCTGGGTGACTCACCGGCAGCTGACTGAAGGCAGGCAGGACACCAACAGCCCCTGCACAACTGGAAAGTACAGAGCCGTCCCAGCATGTGCCAGAAAAAGGAGAAGATGACATGCAGCAATGTGTCTGTCTGCCTGCCTTGTCTGTCTGTCAGAAGGCTAGAAAAAGCAGTGACTCTGTGTTCCTTGTAGGAAATACGGGAGCCTGGTGCTGTGAAGTCACCTTTTTTCTTGCAAGAGGGACTGTTGGATGGTCACATGGAAAGGCGAGGAGCTAATGCAGGCTTTATTCAGGCTTCTTGGCAAACAAAACTTTCTAAGACATACATGGAATTAAATCCTTTCACAGGTACAGTATAGTATCCCTTTAGGGCCAGGGTCAAGTTTACTCAATCAAACCTACCCACTCCCTTATGAAGCTGCTCTTGCTGCTTTCTGGCAGGCAAGAGGGATAATGCACATGGTCATAAATGGTAGGAGTGTAAATACACTCCAAGCTGCAGCTCCTTCACTGGGGGCTCAGAAGAGCACATTTGGATAACCCTATCCAAACTGCATGTTTGCCCTGGAGCTCATGAAGCCTTTTTCCTACAGAGCTGAGCCTTCAGCTTTTGTGACAGGCAGTCTCTGACTGAAGGCCTTTCTGTGATGGGCTTCTTTGTAAGACGTCCCTTCTCTGTGGACTTGCTGGTGCACAAGGAAGGTTATCCTCCTCCCTCCACCCTTTGGGCCACTCACCCAGACAAACTCTTCTTGTAGATCTGGAAGATTTTAATTTTCTACAAAATTCCTATCTGTCCTTGAGACTCATGGTTTGCTTTGGCTAACAGGCTCAGGGCTGCCTTGGCAGGGTATTGCTGATAGAAAAATACACTTCCAGGGTATTTTCTGAGGGCAGAAAGGGCAGGAGGGTCAGGAAGGAAAACAGACACACATTCTGACTCCTGGCACTTTTAGAAAGAGTCGAGATGAATGGCTGCGGAGGGTGACCCCAGGTGGGATCCTGCTGCTGCCCCAGAACCCCGCCTAGGCAGAGCTGCAGTTTGCAGTCCACCAGCAGCACGCACCTGTGGCTTGCACTAACAGGCCTTACCAGGCACTGCCTGGACATCCCAGAGCCGTGTCTGACACTGGTTCCCTCACCAGGCATGATCCTGACCCTCACCCATACACCTACATCCTGTCCCCTTTCCTGGGGAGTTTCCCAGTGCTGAATCCTTGCCAGTTCCTTCCTGGCCCTGGATGCCCAAGGCACATTAACCAGGAAGGAAGAGTCATGGGTGCTTGTCCCTAGCTGCAGCTGAGCCAAGCCATGGAATTTCAGAGAGCACCCTCCCCCCAGCCCCAGCTCCCACTGACACCTAAGTTATTCATCAAAGGCAGGAAAAAAGCCTTCCTGGTTTCAAGCCTCTGGGGAAATGCTGGGGCATGGCTTCAGCATAATAAAATGCAGAGCAAATGGTGATTCAGTTTTGATTCAAAGCCCCTCATGAAGGGCATAGACAACTTGGCTTTACTTCTTTTTACCTTGAAAGGGCAGTTCTTCACCCGCATCACATCCTGGGAGGGACAAGGAGACACATCCTCCTTCCCCAGGGCCAAAAGTGGGAGGGTTTTGTGAGGGAATTCCATTGAAATGCCCACAAAATCCACATCACTTGTCTCCAGCTAATAAGTACCATTCAGCTTCTGTACCATGACTCAGATTGCATGGAAAATGCTGCAAGCTGCTTTCTGGGCTTTAGGAATGCAGGTATTCCTGCTTCCAGTGGGCAAGGTGAAGATGCTTGCTGGAGCACCACAGCTGCTCTTGCTGATAGGCACCTTGAGAGCCCCACAAGTGATGGTCCAGGGACAAGTCTGTGAGAATAAGTTTACATAACAGCAGTTCAGGCTGGGTGGGTTGAATCACCACTTAGGTCGCTGTCCTAATATGGGCAGGATGTAAAACTCTGGAGTTTAAAGAGGGAACTGACACTAGCATGTAGGGATGAAAATAATGAAGTGTTCCTTTATTTCAGTAATAGTGCCTGATCTCCAACTGAGAGAGGGAGTTTTTCAGAGTGCAGGCACATGTCTTCTGTGGTTTGTACCACCTGACAACCATTGAAGCTATAAAAACTGCCAAGTAAGTCTTTTCTGTGGTGAATGCAAGAGAAAACTGCAAAGCAGGCCTCTAAAAACAACTGACCTCTGCAATCGTTCGGTTCTTTGGAAAATCAAGGGCTGATGATAACTCTGGTGTGGGAGCAGCCCAGCTTGCAGTAGGCACCGTGTGACCTCCGCTGCTGAGAGCTTGGTTTTCAAAGGTGAGGGTGGAGAGGAGGTGAGGTGTGTGGTAGTGTTTCAGATTTTAGGAGCTCTCTAAACACAGACACGGAGCCTAGTTTTAGAAGAGACTGTTTATTCTGTGCAGGGTGCAAGGCGAATGTTTCCACAAATCAAGTACACCAAGTGGGAGAAAGTTTTATCTTTTATTCAGTAAAATTTAAGTGAATCCACCTATCTAATACATGTTCTCCACCTACTTAATGCATATTTATTTAGGCAGTATAATCTTACACAATGCTTGGAACACAAAGTTCTTTTCTTCATTAAGCAACTTCTATTGTAGACATTATCTGATGACATCAATTACATTTACAAAAGGTGAGAAAAGTCAGCTTGAAGACATCAATTCCTTTTGTAGGATTCAGCCTGGGGACAAATAATTCAGCTTGAAGACATCAACAGCAGCAGAACCCCATAGGGATCAAGGAGGAACCAATTAGTTTTCATATGCTTGCAGTAACTGGAACTTCTTTCTTTTCCTGTGAGTGTTTTGTTTATTTTTTAGTATCTGGTAAAAAGGTGTGACGATCAATTACTCTTTTAGCCCAACCCAAAACCCAAGGAGACTCAGCAGCGGACAGGTCTGTGACACTGAACTCAACAATGTTCAGAAAAAACTCTCAGTGACAGATCCCTACTGGAGCTACTGGAACAAACCTTTTAGGGCACCTCTACTGCCACCACAGGGACATCAGCAAGCAATGCCACAGCCCCTCAGTGCTTGGCTGCAGACATGCATGTGGCATCTGCAGGAGAACTCGGGACTTTTTTGTTAGCCTGGCACTGTGCCGGGAATAATAAGTTCTGTGTTTCTACAGAGAGAATCAGTTTAGGCTCAGAGACGTCCTAGGAGCCCTACTAGGTACTACTCTACCAGCAGCCAGAGCAAATCTGCCGTGGGTCATAGGACAGAATAGAATCATTTAGACTGGAAAAGACCTCTAAGATCATTGAGCCCAACCTTTAAACCAGCACTGCCAAGTCCACCACTAAACCATGTCCCTGAGTGCCACATCTACATGTCTTTTAAATACCTGCAGGGATGGTGACTCCACTACTTCCCTGAACAACCTATCTCAGTGCTTGACAGCCCTTTCCATGAAGTAAATTAAAGGGATGATATCTAATCATCCCTGATATCTAATCTAAACCGTACCTGTGGCAACTTGAGGCTGTTTCCTCTTGTCCTGTCACTTGTTCCCTGGAAGAAGAGGCTGACCCCCACCTGGCTACACCCTCCTTCAAGGGAGCTGTAGAGATAAGGTCTCCCCTGGGCCTCCTTTTCTCCAGGCTAAACAACCCCAGCTCCCTCAGCCACTCCTTGTAAGACTTGTGCTCCAGCTCTGTTGCCTTTCTCTGGACTTACTCCTTCACCTCAATGTCTTTCTTGCAGTGAGGGACCCAGAACTGGACACAGGATTTGAGGTGTGGCCTCACCAGTGCCAAGTACAGGGGGACGATCCCAGCCCTCGGCCTGCTGGCCACACTATGGTGTCATCTGCAAAGGGGTGCCCTTGATCCCCTCATCCAGGTAATTAATAAAGATATTAAACAGGGCTGGCCCCAAAAATGAGCCCTGGGGACACCACTCATGACCAGCCACCAGCTGGATGTAACTCTATTCAGCATCGCTCTCTGGGCCTGGCCACCCAGACAAAGTTTATCTGGCAAACTCTGCACCCAGCCAACCATGGGCTGCTACTTTGTGCAGGACAATGCTGTGGAAACGGTGTCAGAGGCTTTACTAAAGTCCAGGTAGGTAACATCCACAGCCCTTCCCTCATCCACTGAGCTTGTTGTCATAGGAGATCAAGTTGGTCAAGCAAGACCTGCCTTTCATGAACTCATGCTGGTTGGGCCTATGTCCTGCACATAATGTGATGGCTCTCAAGATGATCTTCTCCATGGCCTTCCCTGGCACCAAGGTCAGATTGACAGGCCTATAGTTCCCCAGATCCTCCTTGTAGGAGGAGGACCCTTCTCGTAGACAGGTGTTGCACTTGCTAACTTCCAGTCACCTGGGACCTCCCAAGATATCGAGGACTTCTGGTAATGATGGAAAGTGGCTCAATGAGCACTTCAGCTGGCTCTCTCAGTACCTTGGGTGGATCCCACCTGGCCCCATAGACTTGTGCATGTCCAAGTGCTGCAGCAGGTCCTTGACCATTTACATTCAGATTCTTCCTTAAAAAGTATGCAGCCAATTAATTGCTAAAACACTTCTGATACAGGATGTGGGCTGAAATTTCTCATCTTCATTGATTCCTATGGATTGAAAGCACATGCCAGTCTGTTAATCAAAGGCAAAACCCTAGGCAGTAAGTGGGAAAACCAAAGGCACAGAGGAAACTCCCTCACACTGATTTCACAGTTCCCCTTCAAGTGATGCCTAAACTGCAGGAGGCAGCTTAAATAATCTCCTGTATTATTGCCTCCATCCACTGCTCTATTTCCTTCTGTGTTAGTTGTAAAGTCATGTAAACCAACAGCCTACAGTATTCCTTTTTGCTCTGTTGCAAAGACAGTACAGGGCTAGCAGATAAGCTATGGTGGGCTGAATATAATTTCTTCTTAAGAAGAAAAGAGATATGAAAATTCTTGCAGGCACATTAGCTATGGAGAAGTCTTGGGGGAAGGTCAATGCTTTGCTTATGCCAGTACATCCTGCTTGTGGTAATATATTCATAGTTTGTGAAAGGTTTAAACAAACATAAAGGTGTGAAGGGTAGAAAAATACTCTCCTGCTGAGCTGTGAGTGGGCTCTAGTGCAGGGGCAGAGAAGCCAGCTGGAGCCAGCAGGACAGTAAAGTCCTCCAGGTCTGGGTTTTTTCCTTGAGTCTGCAGGACTGTTACTGAGATGGTGATTCCCAGCAGTACGTCAGTGTGATACTGCATGGCAATACATCACCCTGAAAGGAAACCTAGGAAGCTTCCTGGTTCCCACTCCTTTAGGGAAGCTATGTTGTTGCCTTGATGTTCAGTAAAGAAAACCTTCTCACCCCTTTAATTTACTTCTGTTGCATTCTGGAGAGCTGCACCACAAATGACATTGCTTTGGCTGGTTTCATTAGCAGTATATGAAGCCACATCAAATCCTCATAATGAATCTGGTCTGTGCTGAGATTTTCAGGATGCTCCCAGAAAGAGTGCCATGGCACAGTAATGAAGAGTCTACTATTCCAAGTGTCTAAGTAATCACTTGATTTATAGAAGAGTGCCACTTCTCCCTTCTGGCCTTGTGGAAAGGCACGCTGGTCACTGTCACTGCATTCCCAGCTGAGCTCCCAAAGACACACACGATAGGTGAAAAACTAATATTCCACTTCCAGGAGCAGGGGAAGATAATTCAGGCCACCCATTGTTGGAGCATGAACAGAGCATCCTTGCCGATGGGTGCTGTGGGGTGGGGGTGAGGTGTGGGGGACAGGGAGAGCAGGGTGGTGACAGCTGGGAGAGAGGAGAGAGCGGGTGACACAGGGCACGTGGTACACAGCCAGAGCTGCAGCAGAGAGCTCTGAGACCTCAGAAAGGATCTGGAAGGATCTGGGAGGAGAACAGTGCAGGAAAGAGGAAACAGAAGTGCAAACAGAGAACAGAGCAAGCAGAGAGATTTGCAGTGTGCATGGAACAAGATCTGCATGGAGGATTTGGAGGGAAGCATGTGGCAAAGGCACAGCACCAGAAGAGGAAGATGAGCTTTTTTTTTGGCTGCTTATGCAACAAAGCTGTACCTACAGGTGCTGACAATAGCCACAACACCCATCAGTCTTGGTAACAGCCACTGAACAAGTGCTGACAGTAAACAAAGCATTTATATCTATTCCAAACCAACTGAACTGGTTGTGGCTCAGAGGAAGTTGTGATGGGGTAAGCTTTTTGTAGAACTGCATTTACAGCACTGGTTCTGATCACCTTGCCTTCTGTGCATCTCTCAAAAAGTATTCAGGGAAGTTTTATTACCTTCAATTAACTGTGCTTCTGAAAATGCAAAGATCCCAAGATCATAATGAGAAAGGTCAAAATGTTTACAATTAAATATTTCCTTGTTGAGAAATGATGTTTTAGCAAAATCAGTCCTTGGATTTGGGAATTTGTAATTTCCAGGAAAAAGTCTGTTTTTATGTGAGAAACATCTAAGTAAAACTTGAAATATCAGGTGAATTTAATTTTCTTTCTGTTTATGAAAAAATATCTTCAAAACTATGATGAATCAAGGAACAACACGTATTCTGGGTTTAGAAATGGAAGTAGAGATGCTCATATTCTAGATCAGGATAATTTAAGGGGTTGTGAGGAGCAACACACTGCAACAGTGATCCAGGAAAAACTGTAACATACATTGGTTTGTTCACATTAGTCTTCAATGACTTTCTGAGACTTTGCTGACTGTGTTCTGGGAGGGCACCACCAGGTCATGTTTCATTTTCTTTTTCTTGTTGCAGCTTTCAAATCCCCCTCAGCTTCAGCAAAGCTAGAGAACAAGTAAAAAGAAAAGACCAGGGGAAAAAAAAAAAAAGGCAGCAGTTTAACATTGGCCCTATGGAAAAGTGAAAAGTTAAAAGTTAGCAGGCTTGAGTAGTTACCCACCACACATTTTCCCCAACTGGACACAGCATAAAAACTGGAAAAAGAAAAAAAGTAAAGTTGTTGTTGAAGGAATCCTGCATGAGAATTCTTTTCTCATTCTCACTGGCAGAAAGAGGGGGCAAAGGGGTGCTACTATTATCAAGTGAAAATAGAGTTTCAAATATTTGAAGAATACATGTGTAGGCTCACACATGCTCTCACATACACAAAAATGTAGTCCCGTGCTGTCTGCTAGACCAAGTACCAACCTGCCTTCTCAGATAGATTTCAAATTCATAATTGATTTTAAGGCAGATTACTTGCTGAGGTGCAATAGTAGGACATCTTTTCATGGGCAAAATTGTTACTGATTTTTCTGTTTATTTAAAGAATTTCTTAGAGACTTTATAGAAAGTAGAAATGGGTCCATATCAGCACAAGAAGGACTTGAGCTTTTTGGACATTTAAATATCTGACTGAGGATTATGGGTGAGAGGATTTATATTAAGATGTCCTTGTCAGGGTAGCATGAAATTCTCAGGGGACTGGTTTTCTAAAACAGTAGAAGGATTCATAATTCTTTTCAAGAACAATGTTTTCAATTGAGAAAACAGTCTCATCATGAAAAGCAGCAAATATTCATTTTCCTTCTCTGCTGCCTCAATGTTTCCTAGCAGACTATCCCAGCAAAAAAACCTTTTGTTTTGAGTATTTTGTTTTGCTTTTAACTTCTTTCATTTTCTGCTTCCTTCCTTTTTGTTTCCTGACCTTGAAAAGAAAATTTGTGTGACTGGGTGTTAACTTGAATTCTGTTTGGGAAGGGGCCAACGTCTCCACAATGACTTTTGGGTGCATATAGAGATTAATTCCCCTTTCTGAGTAAGAAAGTCTCAGTTCTAAACTCCTGTAACTAAACACTGTATAACTGGAATTGATTCTCAAAATAGAAAATAGAAAGAGAAAGGACTGTGAATCAGAAATCACATACAGCAGGAATCTTTTATTTTTAGAACTTCCAGGTAAAGTCCAACCCCAGAGTGTGGATGATATTTAGGACTTTACCCATCTTTCTGATTTTCTTGTTCAGTACTTAAAACTTGGAGTTGTTATAGGAGATGTTGTTATCAGGCCAGCCTCACTGTAACCTACATGGCCACCTCCCCTGTCCTTCCTTGTTGGCCTGGAAGTTCCTGGCTTGCGAGATTATGGCGTAAATGTAGAAGAGACAGAAGTCAGTAGGAAATGAGTGAATCAGTTGTCTAATGTGCTGTGTGTCACATAGCAGGAATGCCAGTATCTTCAGCAGTCCTTTTGCTCCCCAGTGAGAGCACGGCTGTTTCATTATGTCCTTTTAAGATAAGAACTGGTGCCTACTGCTGCAGTGCCAATATTGCGTGAGCTCCCTGCTGGATGAGTGTCATTCTTTGATGACCCTGGCTTGCCAGCGTCTGGTAAGAGAGGCTGCCAGTGATGCCATGATGATTTTTTGCTTCTCTTTTTTCTTTTATACCCCTTTTATACACTCTTTTATATAGCTTTATATATTCCTTGTGCTTTTAGCTTACGTAGTTATAATTCTTTAAGTTTGATAACTCCCCTTAGACCTAGTATTTCGTTAAGTTTAGAGACCAAACATTCTAAAAGCCCAAAGAAACCAAGGTCCTCTCCTGAACACATTCTGTAAACAAAGATAGGCCCATCCAGGGGGAAGGTTCCTTGGATGGGGGGTCTCACCCAAGTCCCTCATTGGGGAACCTTTGATAGATATGCTAATTTTTGCAAGGCATATAATTGTATACTCATCACATTGTGGGTGGCCATTTTCTTCAGTGGGGACTTTGGGGTGCATTTCGATGTGCATTTCATCGACCCTAAGGATCCTTAAATAAATACCAAGGTAAAACCCTTTTCATCTTAACTGTGTTCAGCTCTCTTAATTTCAAGACCAGGATAAGGCATCACCAGCAGGACCTCAGAAGGCTAGTGTCCCCTGAGCAGTGCACGTAACCTGCGACAGCTTCTGTTTTTCAAAACTGCTTGGGAATAAGCCTCTGCACTTCTGCAGCACCACACACTGCTAGTGCCCAAAATTTGTGTTAAGGGAGTGGAACTGTCTTCCTTTTTGTTCCCATTTCCTTCCTGTCGTTATGGTGGTGTTCTGGGGGGAACTTTGTCGGAGGCAATGACCTCAAGGACAGCAGGCTGCACGCTCCCATGAGGACACTTTCTTTAATCAAAAATAAAAGGGGCTTCAAGAACTCCCCCTTGTCAGTTTAACCCCACACCCAGAAGCAGAAAATATGTTGTCCTTTAGTCAGAGACAGGGTCAGTGATATTTCTTTCTCTGATAATGAAACAGGGAGTGTTGCAGTCACCACTTGTATTTCCTGATAACAGCAGTACTGAGTTGCATTGTCAGATATCTCTCACTGGGGAAGGAGGTGCTGTCACATTTATCCTGCTACCTTCCAAGGAGCGGACAGAGCAGGACCAAGATACCCATCTTGTGCTTCCTTCTGGGTCAGCATGCCCAAACAAGCTCTGGGTTGCATTCCCAGGCACCCCACTGCTGCAGGCGATCACAGTGGATGGGTGCCAGGCACCAGGAAACCACAGAGCCTCTGCCACCCAGAAATGTTCCTGTGAGAGCACCCACTGTCATGGGGAGCTCCAAGTTGCAGATGAGATCCTGGTATCTTAAGGAGACAGCTACCTCTTGCTCTTTCCAGTGATTAAGCATATTGATGCCAGATTACACAAGTGCGTGAGGTGCTTATGGGATGTGGTGGACCAGCTGTGGAAGTGCGATGAGATGGGGATATCCAGAGTAATTTTGCCTCCACCATCAGCACTGAGTTTCTCCAGCCTGTGGAGAGGAGACAGATTCAGGAATTAGCACATGGAGTGCAGAAAGCAGCTGGTGGTTTTGACTGGGCTTTTTTTGGATGAATATCCCAAAGGATGAATATCCCCTGGGCCCCTTAGCTTCCTTCTCACTGTTCCCTTCAGGCTCACTCTGTGCACTCCTGCCCTTTCTCTCCTTCCAAACCCTTTCCACCCTTTCCCACTTCCTTCTTGTGATTACCTTTCCATCTCACTGACCTTTCTGTTGAGGGTATGACACCCCTCCCTCTGCCCAGCACCCACCTGGTCTAGCGGTGCTCAGCCACACTTGCATTTGCAGAAGGGCAGCAAGCCTCTTCTTGTGCAGAACTGCTCTGAATTTGGTGCTGCATCTAAGCAATGAGTCTCTGAATTAACTGAGGGCTGTGAAGCAACTGCTGTGAACAAAAGAATTTTTTTTATTTTTGATTAAGTTTCTGAGACAGGTATTTATTAAGAAAAAGATAAACACACGTGCTTACACAGACCTTCTCCACAAAATGTACTCTCTTTTAGTGATCAGAGAAGTGACCAAGCAGTATGTGCAAAGTATGAAGAACATGAAGTAACCGTATCTCCTCTGAAAATGTTCAAATAAGCTTGGAGAACTAGACTGTGATTTATGGTTGATCTTCTGGATAAACAGAGGCTTTTGAATAGGGAGAGAGGGGAAAAACAAAAAACCAAGAAAATAAGAACTTTAAGAACCTATATAAGCTGTAATCAAGCACAATTTTTATGGTGTGACAGAAGATCATCTCCAGCTTCTTAGTTTAACTCTAGGAAGACAATACATTCACTTGGAGACTAAAGGCCTTAACATCAAGGAGAAAAGATCTTGCAGTCTTTCTGATAAAATTTATAAAGGTCTTCCATTAACTGAAATGAACTGCTGCTTAACAGGCTGAAGAATTTGGCTCTATGACAGAGCAAGCACTGAGTTTGCAATGTCAAATTGCTACAGACCAGAACTTGTTCAGGTGATGCTAGGCTGATCCTTTTCTCTGTTAAAAGTATCATTTCTGTGAGTCATTCTAGGTGATTTCTCAGATACTTTTCTGGTCCTACAGCAGGAATCCTGTCCTTCTTTCTGGTGGGAACTTTCCCTGTGCAATAGCAGAGGCTGCTGAGGTTTTGTAGAAAAGAAATCCATATGTCCCTCCCAGGTACGCAACCATCAGGTCTGTGGTTTAGTTTGGTAGTTTCGATATTTTGACCGTATGATCCACAGCATTTCTTCTTTCACTGTCTCTGAGTGCAGTGGCCTTCAGGGGTCCTGGGCTTCACCCGTAGCTCATACCTCCCTCTGTGTGGGTTGCTCTATGTATTTACATAGCCTCCCCCACACAAACAAGCACTGGGGATACCTGTCATACAAGCACTGTAATACCTTCCTCTCAGACAAATGGGGTGCATGTTCAGAAGAGGGCCCATGGGAGCTGTGGCTCAGGACTCCCTGATGTAAGGCAGCTGTCAGTTTGTTCTCTGAGTGCATCACTGCCAGGATCTGGCCGATGCCTCAACACAAGGTGATGTCTTTGTATCAGAGAAGCCAGGCTGCCGTACTGATCTCTCACGGGCCCCTGTGTGCTCCTACAAGCAGAAGGAGCTTCTCACCCTACACATGAGTGACCTACACCATAGAATCATAGAATAGTTAGGGTTGGAAGGGATCTTGAAGATCACCTAGTTTCGATCCCCCTGTCATGGGCAGAGATACCTTCCACTTGACCAGATAGCTCAGAGCCCCATCCAGCCTAGCCTTTAACACCTCCAGGGATGGGGCATCCACAGCTTCTCTGGGCAACCTTTTCCAGTGCCTCACCACCCTCACAGTAAAAGATTTCTTCCTTATATCTGATCTAAACCTCCTCTCTTTCAATTTGAACCCATTCCCCCTTGCTCTGTCGCTACATGCTCTTGTAAATAGTCTTGCCCCATCTTTCCTGTTAGTTTCCTTCAGGTATTGGAAGGTCACAGTTAGGACACCCTGAAGCCTTAGCTTGGCCAGGCTGAAGAACCCTAATTCTCTCAGCCCTTCCTCATAGGAGAGGCGCTTCATCCCTCTGATCAGCTTCGGTTCTGCCACATTTCAGCAGTCAAATCCCAGCGGGGAATGACATTTCACTGGGCCAGCAGTGAGGACTCCTCTCTAATTATAATCACTGTGGCATCAGTCATTTTTCCTTCTCCATTTATATAGCATGGCACTGTACGGGAATGTTATGAGTCCTGAGGAGGATATGGAAGAAGAGGAGGATATGGAAAAAGAGAAGGATATAGGAAGAAGCAAAGAGGTCAGGATGATATGGCTGACATATATTATCCTCTTTTTTTTTCTTCTTTTTTTTCCCACAATACATTCTCTTGAATCGCATGCGTTTATGGAAATATCTCTTGTTCTTCATGAAGAATTTGTGCCCACACAAAGAAGAGCTCTGTGCTGCACTTTAAGATAACCTCCATTAAATATTGTTCTCAAAGCAGAGCATCTACTTAAAGAGTATAAACCCATATTTCCATTTCTAGCTCTTCCCTTTTCCATATGATAAGCACTGAAAAAGGGAAGGTGTGCCCCGACAATGTTCCTTGGCACAAGTGGTGCTTTACTTTCCTGCCAGTCCTCTTGAAAGTTCTCTCTGTTAATGAAGGTAGCACTACTCAACTACACCAAGCAAATATCTGTGAAAGCAAACAAAGTAAAAGGACATCAGTTGCTATGTTATGCCAGTAGCTGTAAGTTAACCTTCCTACAGGTAATAAACATATAATGAGCAACTGTATTGGGAAGGCGCTGTAGCTAGTGGTATAATGAAATATTGACAGCTCTTGCTCTCTCTGTCTCCTAAAGAGAAGTGAAAACCTCTGGGGACATCACAGACTGTGATGCTCTGCTAAACATCTTTTTCCTAATGCAGGAGTCAGTGCCAGCTGCTGTGCCAGCTGCTGTGCTTGTACTGCTCGGGGCTGGAGCACAGTGACTGCATCCAGGTCAAACTGGTCCTGCCTCAGCCCTCTGTGCTCCCTGCAGTGCAGCTGGAGCTTTAGGACATGATCAATGTTTCTTCTGTGTTTTCTCAGTTCAAAGTGTCTGAAACAACAAGAGGGCAGCCCACTGCAAAGGTACTTCTGTAGCATGAGGCCTAAGGACACTTCCAAGCTGCGGCATGCCACACGTGCGAGGTGAGGTCATGGGGAAGCTGGTGCCTCGGGGAGCCTCTGGGGGACAGGCAGGACAATGTGGAGTAAAGGTAGGCAAACGTGTTGCAGATCTCCTACGCCACATCCTCAGGCCATCCTGGGGTGAACTGTTCTCTCCAATTGCACCTGAGCTTGGTTAGCAGTTGGACTTCATGATCTTAGTGTTCTTTTCCAACCTTAATGATTCTATGATTCAGAGGAAACCAGCTGCCCTATCCAAAAGATAGGAAATGAACCCGTGCTTCTCCAGGGTGGATGAGCAGGGGGCTGGGAGTCATGGTGGCACTGTGTTAACTCACATGCTGGATGAGGGTATGACAGCACAGCCAGAACAGCATCTGCTCTCACCCACAGAACCTTAGAGTCCTTAAGGTTGGAAAACACCTCCGAGGTCATTGAGTCCTACCATTAATCTGACACTGACATTTCACCATTTTGTCATATGTGCCAGTGATCTTACCTAGTAATCAAAAGAGCAGACCTAGAATACTTCCTGGAAATGGCACCATGACCCCAATTCTCATTGACTTGAGGGTGCAAGATTTTGCATTTTGCTGAGGCCCAGAAACATTTGGACATGACTCCAAGTGCAACATAACTGCATAGGATGCCCTTGAAAGGGCGTGTCTCACTCTCCCCTGTGGTCAGCTGGCCGACCTTCCTGCTGCTTTCCCAGAGTCACTTAGTGAGCAGGTGGCCGGGCTCGGAGCTGGAGCCACCTGCAGAGCTGCCAGAAAGAGAATACAGCTACTAGAGACTGACAGGTTGGCAAGAGCCAAGCTATCCCTTTGAAGAGCCATCCCCAGTCCTCAGTTGCAGGAGGATATGAGCTGGCAGGGTTGTCCTGGGACCCAATTGCAAGCCCAGTCCTGCTTTCTCCCACATTACTCCTGGAATTTCCCCTCCTCTCAGTATGTGGTAGGTGTCTTAGCCCTCGGGGGCGCAGCGAGTCCTCAGGATGCAGTGGGGGGGATTGGTGAGTTTGTCTGTTGTTGACCCACCTCCCAGGGACAAGCAGGAAAACTGGGATTACTCAATTAAAACTGCAAACTCAGTCCAGAGAAATGAAGGCAACTTACCTGTACCCCACCCCTTCAGAAGGCATCAAGCGTGCTTTTACTTGTAGAAATGGAGTTCACACCTTTAGCAGAGCCTTCTTAACTTTCTTGAGAGTCAGGCTAGCCTTGTTTAGATAAACATTCAGTGATTTCCAGAGGAAGACAAGAAGCCTTTTTAGTGTCAGTGTAAATATGGCCAACAGGCACCTCTTCTATGAGGGTAACAATCTTCAGCTTACAAGCCTTGCCTTGAGATACTGGCCGAGAGCAGAATTTTGGTGATGTGCCCTTTGACAAAAAAACCTGAACAAACAGGGTCTGACAAATTCAAGTGAGAAAGCACCAAATGGCAGTCACTTGCCTGCACACGATACTCAGAAATAAGTATAAGAAGTGCAGCTTAAGGATCCTAGTCTTGGTAAGGACAAACAGACACACCTGTGTTTCATTTTTCCTAGGGTGAGTCAGGAATAATGGTATCCATCATGATTCAGCATGCAATAAGCTTGTCACTAAGAACAATGTCCTACCTGGACTATGACAGGAAAAAAAAAAAAAGGAAAAAAGGAAAATGTAGTTTAAAGAATTAGATTTGAGAACTGGCCATGGACTCACATCTCTGGCTCCAGCTGTGTCTGGTTACTGACCACAGCTGCTCTTTAGAGCTTTAATCTAATATCATAAGAGGAGCTCATCTAAACTGAACCCACTGCACTGTAAACTGGGGAAAAACATATTTACATAAGGATTTATACTTTGTGCATACTTTAACATTTTATTCCTGCTAGAAGAACATTACTTTTCTACCAGCTGATGGAAAACACCTCAGGAAAACACCAATTGCAGCTTCCTCTCTGTCTGTCAGCACAGTGCCAGGGTACTGATGACGTGGTTGATGCTAACAGTATTGTCATCCACTTCCATCACACAGCAGTGATTGCTCTGGTGAGAGCTTTCACCTGTGCTGGACAAGATACTTCCCTATCCTCTCTATTCCCTCTTTTTAACCTAGCAACAGTTTTGGTAACATCTTTGTTTGCTGTCCAGCTTCTCCAGAAAGCAAATAAATGGACTTTTGTCATTGGAAAAACCCAGCATGAACCATGAAGGCCACCATGAAGAGATGGAGGGCAGAGATACTGAGATGAAAAAATCACACAAAGCTTTTGGTGAGGTGGATGTCTTTGAAATGCAGAAGGCCTGGCCCTAAGGCAAATGAAAGCAAGGAGGGAGCCACTTGCAATGCAATCCTGCCTGATTTCCGTTTAAATGTGGGGAATTTTCTCCTGGTATTCTTGCAAAGTATCTTGTCCAAATATGCAAAACCCCTCCTTTTGTCTGTGTAATCTCTGCATTGTTTTCTTGAAGATGCCTTTTGGTTCTTCACTTGATATCCTGAATAAAAGTCACTCTACTTTTTCCGGTAATAGTGTTGCTTTTCATAAAAGCTCCGTAGGGAACATCCCTGTAATCTCTGCTCAACAGGCTCCAGAGCCACAGGCAGTGCCTGCCTTCTGTAGGACTCCATCACCTTCAAGAGTAATGCAAGGGTACTTGAAATTACTACTATACTCCCTCGCTGAGACTACACCTATAAGCTCCCTTTAATTAAAATGACAGGCTTGCATGGAAGACCTGTATTAGCCATGCCTACAGCTATACCACTGTCCTAAAGCAAGCTGTCCAGAAAAGTGCAGTATTTTTACTGTCTCTTTCCGTTCATATGTAAAATAAGGGAAGGTAGGACACAGCGCTGATCTCGGTCCAGCACTGGCTGCCATTTTGGGACTTCCCCTGTTACCCCAGTACTCAGGTTTGGTCTCCTCTGAGGAGGTTCAGCCCAGCCTTGAGGAATTACTTCTGGCCTTTCAGAAGCCTCTCAAAGTAGTCATCCTACACCTGCTTGCATAAAAATCCTATACTTCCCTGCAAAAATGCTCTACAAGGCATTGGCCCAAGGAGTAGCAGAGAGGACTTTGTGCTTTCAAACCTGGGCTCACACAGGTTCTGGGAGTGCTCAGCCCTGCCCAAATACTCAGGTGTACACACTGGCCAGTGAGATAGCATCTTGGCATGCTGTGCACCTGACTTAGTACAAAAACACCCAAAACAAGCAAAAAAACCCCAACAGAACCACTGATAGAAATGCCTGAGGCAAATAAATCTGTGGACTCATTATATGTTAAACCTTTCCAGCGATATCAAGTCAGTTAGAAGTATGGAGGGTGTTTACTAACATGGTTATGCCACTAAAAGCACTAACATAGGTTCAGTTATACCAGTACAAATTGCTTTTTACTCAGGTTTGCTTTCCAGAATGAAATAATCATACTAGAATACTACAAGACGGAGTTCCTCTTGTGGAGTCTTTGAACATCTTAGGCTGTTAGAAGACATGGTAGCAAAAGCTGTCTATTTTCTGGACAGAAAGGCAAGGCTCTCAGTCTCAGTTACTATACAGCCTCCTGTCTGGATAAAGTGGCACATTCACAGCAACACTGTGGTGCAAAACAGTTTATTCAAGTATTCATACACTTGAATCTATACATAGCTTGAATGGGAAAACATGGAGAGAGATTTCTGATGAAGAAGGCTTCCAATTTACCCATGGTGACAGAGACTGAGGAGAAAAGGGAAGACTGGGAGACAAGTGCTAGAAAATCTTGAAGTCCTGAGTCAGGGAAGACAAGGGTTTCGTGACCACTGCTTTCTGTGAGGAAAAGGGTGGACAGATCAAGACAGTTGTTAATAAGTATTTGTGAGCTTTAGCTAGGAAAGAGGTGAACAGAATCTCAGCAGAGTGCCCTAGACTCTAGGCTCTAGACTGAAGATGATGTAAAACCTTTTTGCCAATGAGCTTAAAGGGAAAGAAACCCAGATGTCTTCACTGAAAAAGCAATAGAAATTGAGGCTGTTGTTCAATAAGGGCAAGACGCATTCATAATACGAAGGAAAGAGCCAGAGGAAAGTGAGGGTGGAGCTACAGTCAGTGTTCTGAGCCAATCTCACAGCTTGTGGCCACTGAAAGAGGAAGGTGCCAGACCACCACCTTTCTCTCCTTGGCCAGATGTTGCCTCTTCCCCTGCCCTGCTGGTTCTCACTACTGTAAATTCAGCCAAATAAAAACGTGGAGGAAAAGAAATCCAAGCTAAAAGCCTCAGAAGGACATTTTCTGCAGGGTTAGTGAATTTAATTGGCCTAAAGAAATATCCAGTGAGCTGGCATTCCTGGGGATCAGTGAGGGAATGGCAGGAGCTGGGAAAGATGGGGCAACACAACGGTCCCCTCCCACTACCCTGAGAGGTGAGATTGGCTACATTTCCCTGTGTAATGCCAACCTGAGAAGCTGCAGAAGAGGTAGGGAAGGAGGATGAAGAGATAGGCTGGGGTCCCTGGGGAAAATGACTAGGCAAGAGGGGAAAGGAATTCAGAAAAGAACTTTCTGCCAACAAAAAGACTGTGTTGGTGGAGAGGCAGGAGGAAGAACAAATTAAGTTAGAGGTGCAGAAATGTTTCAATAAGATTAAGGAAGAACAAGGAAATGAATTTTGTAAGGCTGCAGGAAGTCAGCCTGGCCATAGAGTCAGTCAAAGTGGTCCTCAGCTAGGCCACCTAGCAGGTAATGTGGATCAGTTAGCAGTGCTGGGTGAAGGTAAGAGCAGTTCTCAGCAATGCTGGAGAGAGCACAGTGCCTCCAGAAACCCAAGTGCCCTAAATGTCAGATGCAGCACGTGGGAGGACAAGACTGTGCTGGAAGGCAGCGTGACAGAGTGAGACCAAAGAAGTAAACAGCTATGAAATTACAGCAAAATATTGATGTTATGAGAAAGGCAGAGAGTTGGCAGTGGTCAAAGACAGAGGGAAGGGCATTAGGAAAGGGGGAGAGGAGATGACAGGAGAAGGAGGGAATGTGGAATAGAAGCTAAAATGGGAAGGAGAGGCAGACACAGATTCACTTCATGATCATGTGAAGGCACTATGGCACCATAATTAATACTGTTTTAGTCTTTGGCATATGACAAGCGACACACACTGTATGTAATCCCAGTCTGATCCTCTGACCCTGACTCCCAGGCTTTTATCCCTACCCATTCCATCCTGCCTACTTTTGGTGCTTGGTCTATCTGCATTTATGTAGGCATCTGCCTTCTCTCTGTTTCCTGGGTTTAGGAGGAGCCAGGGCTTCCCAGGTGTATTAGCACCATTACTGTCTCAGCTCTGGTGCTTAAATCTGGCAGTGCTCTGCAGCAGCCTTTAGCACAAATCTTTCTGAAGTCCTGGTTCTAGACATGCTCAGTGCAAACTGTCCCTGGCAAAGATCCAGTGAGGTTTTTCCTGAGGATGTGCAAACTGAAATTTCTCCAAAAGCTTCTATATTTTGACCAAATTTGGGTAGACTGTTCCAAGAACAACAAAACTCCTTTCTCTGACTGAAAGCCATTTGCTAACTGCTAAGCCCTGCTCCAGCATGTTGGGATACTGCAGCTTTGCCAAAATTAGACATCTGCCAAAATTATGGGCTAAACAGTGTTCGTTATCCAATCTCACACTTGCAAAGGGTTTTGGCTGTAGGCTCCTCCATGTTCCTAAGGAAAACTCATCCCAAAGCAGCCACTTGGGCATGAACAAATTGGGTCTGAAAGCTGAAAGTCTTATGAGCAGTGTGAGGAAGCAGAGATCTTCTATGGACATCTTCCCACACTGCCTCATGGCTTCACTCTGCTCCTGCATGCAAGAAGCATCTTCCTCCCAGCAGAGCTCTCACATACTGCATCTCTTTCCTTCCAAAATCTGCACCCCAGAGTGCAAACACTTCTCTGGTTTCTACATCCAGGAGCAGACCCCAGTCCCCTCGAGGCAGTGGTGGCACTGTGCAATTTGGCAGATGCGCTGGCACAGGTCTGCAGGTCCCCTCCTGAGGACATGCAGAGCCCATACATGTTCCTGGCATCATTCCTAACCATTGGGTTAGGTCTGTGAGCTGGTGGGGCAGTAATGGCTTTTGCTCCCATCTCTCACCCTGAACCCACACCATATCAGAGAACCACTTGCCCTCAAGGTGGCTGATGACAGTGTGAAGGCATCTGGCCATACTTGAGGGGTATGAACAGATGGAGTACAATGAAGGGAAAGACAGCCCCCAGACCTGTGGTCTGCAATAAAGAAATACAGATGAAAGGTGAAGGAAAGCAAGGGAGATGTTTTCTATTCTCCTTCTCCACTGGGGATGGACACCGTGTGTGGGCACCCCAGAAGTGCGTGGTGCAGGGTGGGGTACTGACATTATCCAGCTGGAGTAGGCAGCCTGAACTGAGAGAATGCCTGCCTGCTTAGCGGGAACAAATGGGACTTACAGCTTCTCCTCTGACTGTGTGGGGGACATACACTCAGCTGCCACCTTAGGGCTGCTGTGCCACTTAGGAAAGTCAATGGCATCAGCAATCCTCTGTCTTGTTTGTAGCATAAGGTGGGAGCAGGTGAGCAGTGCGGAGCATGTCTGATTGAGGATCAAATAAACATCAAATAAACACCTTTATTTCTGGGCTGAGGAGGCCAAGGCACCTCAGGCTCAGGTTCATCTGTGCTAGGGCCACCTGCTGCAGGACACCCCTGACACTTGGCCTGGCCATAGGGGTGCCTGGCTGAATTAGGACCTCTGATGCTAAGTGAGACCCTTCTCTTGTAGAAGGGCATTCAATTTGCAGCAAGGGGGGTCTGAAGCACCCATAGGAGCCCTAATATTTGTTTGTCAGGGCCTCAAATTTCTCTCTGCTACTCAGGGGTACAAAAGCCATTCATGGCTGTTGCTCAGTACAATACCCAAAGCACAGTCCTGTTTATCTTCCCTGCTCTGGGGTGAGGAGGGCAGAGAGGGGAGGGAGGAATGTGCAGTGCCTGGCTGGGGGCCAGAAGGGCTGGTTAGGAGTAGGGGGTGGGCAGAGAGGAGGAAACAGGACACCCAAGAGATAAGAGATGGAGTTTGTAAGGGTCAGTGAAGGAGCTCACTACGGGCTCCTGGAAAATGCAAAGGGGGAATGGAGAGCCAATGTGCGGTAGTGAGGAGGAGAAGAGCTCCAAGAAGCCTCAAAAGAACATGGCATATCTGGAAAGCAGGGTATGGGGAGAAGGGAAGAGGGACCCCAGCTCCTTCCGTGAGGGAGCAATGGATTTTCTGGCAGAAATAGACAATATATGGCCACGTCCAGTGGATTTCCCTGTCTTGTTCTGGGGTGCTGGAAGGCAGAGTGGTCTGTTTTGCTGGAGTCAGGCTTACTTACCTGGACAGCTTTCTCCCAGGCAAGGATCTGGGTGGTCCAGGGTGATAAGTGGCCATCATGCCCTGCTGTTGCTGCAGGCTTCACCTGTCTCAGGAAATCCTTCAACCACACAGGTTTACAGGGAAGTGTGAACTCCCAGCCATTGGGGCAGCTTGGAAACACCAGAAGATTTTGCTTTTGGACACAGCAGGGGCACAGACACCTCACTTTGCTTTTCCACACATTCGACGCGTCAAAACAAGCTGGAAAGCCCGCATGGGTATTTTTTGCCTTGTTCTCTGCAACCTCAGTGCCCGCGGCCCTGCCACAGCAGGACGCAAAGAAGGGGGAGGTGAAAAAAAAGAGGTGATTTCCCCCCAGTGCTGTGTGCCATTCCAGCTGTGCTTGACTTCCCTTTTTGGCGGTGGGAGGGAACTGTGACTTATTTCTTCTGTCAAGAACTCGCTGTTCCTCTTCCTTCTTCACCTGCCATTTGATTGCTACAGGGTAGTACTTTAAACATTGGTGGAGCAAAAGGGATACCTTAAAGTAAGTGTAAATAAATGCTTTCTTTCTGCCTAACAAGTGATAGCTAGCTAGCTGGAGTAATTTCTTTGCACCTCCCAGCCCTGTGAATCATGGTTATTCATCCCAGAAGGAGGCTTTGATCTTTCTGCATGTACTTATCTGTTAGATAACTGATACATCTCTTGGATGGACCTCTTGAATGCTGGTATAATTTTCCTGCCTTCGGCTCCTGGAATCATGATTCTAAGTGTCAAAATATATCACTCTCCTGTTGATTAGAAACCTTTGCTTCAATTGCCTATGTTTTAGGAAAGGAAATGGTTTTTTGGAGCACATGCAGAAGGAGCTTTGCTTAGGGACAGGCTCCAGCCTTGGCAGTGACTCTATATTCCCAGGGCTAGGATACATCTGAGATCTGGTAATGAAATGCGGTTGTTAGGTGCCAAAAGATTAGCCTGCTCTGATGCCCATAAAATCAGGATATTTTTAAGAAGGGCAAGGAGATATTTCATAACAATGAAGACCTTTTTTTCAGGACTATATTAAGCAACTTTAAAACCAGAAAGTTTTGTCAAGGTACATCATGGGTTGCCAGATGCTTCCTGCTGTGTCCCGTCATGCCTGCTTATCTTACTACTCTTTTTCTTTTGCAGCAAAGAATTCTTTGGCCCGCATTAAAAAAAAGAAAAGGAAAAAAAATAGAACATATCCCTGGCAGCATCACTTTCAGTGCCTCATGCTTTGCAGCCACCTGGTGCTGTCCTATGCAGGTGGACTCTGGCACTGGCAGCCCAGAAACGTGAGGGCTTCTGCGCCGATGAGGGTTTCTCTGGACCACTTCAAACTTCACCTACCCCACCACCTAACCTCTGCCTCAGCGGCAGTGCAGGCATAGTTTCCTCAGTAGCTGTCCCAAGGGAGCAGCAATGCCTTTGGCACAGGCTGGGTGATTTCCTGGTGCCTGCCCTGCCTAGCCTGGGGTGGGTAGGGAGTCTCCTTTGAAGATCTACCAGTACTGATGGCTGCACTCCCTCTTGGCCCCCAGACCATGGCATCAGCTACCACCCCACTGTCCTGGACATCCCTATGACACCCTGGGAGGGTAGAAGTAGGGAGCCAGGTGGTCCCAGGTGGGTTATGGCTCTTCCATGAGGCTCAGGTCGTCTCCAGTTCTCCACCAAGGAAGGATGCATTACTCATGTGTGATCCCATTCGGCGCAAGAGCTCCGTTTGTGACACCATCATCTCCTCACCCATTGCCCCAACACTGCCTGAATGTTCCCCTCCAAGTGGCTGTCCAGCAGTGGGGACCCCTGACCACCTGGCTGGAGTGGCTGTGGAGTGCTGTGAATGTGACATCTGTCTTGGAAGGGCTGCTTGTGAAGAGACGAGTGAACTGGAAGAGACTGGAAAAAGGAGAAGTTGATTCAGAGGGAGAGGTGAGGAAGAAGCAGCCAAGAGGCCCACAGGAAACACTCGAAGAAGGAAAGAAAATGAAAAAAGGAAGAGATGAACAACAGAGAAATTATTTAAAGACACAGAGCCTTGGTGAAATTCAGAATAAAGAGGTTAAAATAATTTTCCAAGGAAAATTTGAGCAGCAGCCAGTGTACCTTTCAGGCAGCACTGCTGTTACCCTTACATGGATACAAGCACCCAAACCAGGAAGGAGTCCCTCTGTAAGCCCTGTTCCTGCTACCTGTCACCTCCAGTATGCTGTCCCATCTCTCAGGAACAGTGTCAGTGTTCACATATTCTTGACTGTGCCCAACAGCACTGGCAGATTATCATGCACAGCTCTTTCCACAGTCTGCTTTGTGAAGGAGGCTGTGGCAGACACTTTGGGTTGTGTCTGGGGAAATGGAAGCAAAGGTTATCCAGGAAGGCAGTGGCAGAACTGAGACCAGAGCCCAGAGGTTAAGAGTCCCTTTGACTGTCCATGGGGTCAAAAAAGAGCCATAGTTACTGCTTTTAACTTCTTTAATATCTCCAGAGTGCATACAAATGTGTATTTCGAGGTGCTCATATCTGCAGTGCCAGGATCTTTATTTAAAACATCTGCTTCAACATTTCCACTTTGAGCCAAAGGAAACGTTCCTCTGTTTTGTAAGTGCATCAGCAGCCGATACCTTACCAATATCCAGCAAATCTTGTTTTAAGTTGACCTGTTCTGAATAATATTCTCTAGTGCTAACTGCTGCTTCTTCCCAAACACACATCTTCCCCTGAGGCAAAAAAACCCCAACCAAACACCATAATAATAATAATAACAACAACAATAATTATTATTATTATTACTACTATTTTTATTTAGTTGGAGTATGTCATGAGGACTTCCCCTTCAGCAACCTCAAGAAGCCTTGCTGGCACCTGGTGAGGGATCTGAAGACTATTTACATTCCAGTGGAATTTGCTGGGAAAGTCCAGGACTCTCAGGGCTTTGAACACATCTGAGGAGAGACGCCTGCCTGACTGCCGTAACCCGAGATGGGGTTCTTCGCTCAAGTGTCTGAAGCCCTGGTCCAGTTGCAAACCAGCACTCTGCAAGTTTCACTGGCTTGGTCTGTACCAACAACAACAACAACAAAGCAAGGGTGCAGGTGCTGGCCAAGCACATCGGGCTGAGTTTGCAAGGCTACATAGCCTGTGGCCAGAAACCTCAGGTTTGCTGTTTGTTTGCCATGTACTCAACACTGCTGTTATTATTTTACTGCCTGTAGCTGAGGTGCTTCACAGCCACAAATATCAAAGGGAAAGAAAATGTTTTATGGTTCTCTCCCACAATCCTGTTAGCAGAATGCATTACCAAAGAAAAATGATTTTCTTACAGGTATGGCCCCCGTAATGAAGCAGAACAAACTCAAAGGTGAGTACCTTTGACCACAGGTCCTTTCAGTCCTGGAAGATGAAAGGGCAGGTTCATCAGTTCTCTCACCACAGCTGACCTTTTGGCTACATGGGACATAGAGAAAATACCTTTTATTGTAAAAAAAACCAAAAGACAGTAAAGGCCTAGCATCCATGTGAATGGGTACCACTCAGTTGCCTTTGAAGATGGCTCAGAGGTTCTCAGCATTGTGCAGAAAATTGCTTTTCGGTGCCATGCACATGCCAGCAGCAGCCAGCCTGGATTCCTACAGCCCTGATGTGGAGCCAGAGTCATCATCACACCCAGCCCACTCACTCTACAACCCTTCTCCATGCTGAACTCTCACCTCCCTGCTCAAGAAAAGAGCCAGAGTGCCTCCCAGAGTGCTGGGGCTCTTCCTATTGCCAGTTGGTTTTTCCTAGAAAGAGCAGAACTAATAGATAGAGCATGGGTACAGCGTAAACCACAGAAGAGCACTGTGTGATCAAATACCTAAGTAAAGTCTTTTTTGCACATGCAGCAAAGCAAACACTGACTATAGGGGCATATGTGTGCTCACCCTTGAAAAGAGGTGGCTTTCTGTGGTAGCACAGAATGTAATCCCAAAGGCTGTGGCAAAAAAGGGAGGAGTGGACCCGAGGGGTTCTTATCCCCAGTCTGCTACCAGTGGATTATCCTGAAGCAGTTAACTTCTCTGTTTGCAGATCCACAGAAGACTGATGCCTGATGCTTTCTGTTCCCAGCACTGCCCTTTAGCCTGCATTTTGGGCATGCAGAGCAGGAGTGAAGGCATTAAACCCAGAGTCCATTGTCTGTCACGCAAAGGTGGATGACTGTCAAGGGCCATAGGTCTCTGACTCACCCTCCCAGCTCTGTTGGTTTAAGACATTACCTCCATCCTCCTTCTTTCTTTCCCCATGCACTGATGCCTGTGCCTCTGCTCTGCTGGCTTAACCTACTGTGCCAGGTGATAAAAGCTAATAAACCAGATGGGAACTGGGTCAACAGAGCAGTAAATACACATTTACACCTGCACACCTAGCAGGCACTGGTTCTTTGGCTGTGCTTCTCAGAGTCAAACGGGTTCTCTGTGCCTACATGTTGGCTACCCAGGTTCATTCTGTCTTTCCCTGAGGGTGTAGTAATTTCCTCCCTTTTCTTTTATAACCATCAGGGTGAACAGTCATAGCCTTAGGAATGGTTCTTATCTCTCACTGCCGTGGTTGCCCTGTGGTCATAGATAATATAATTTCACGGGGCATTTGGAGTTTCATCTTGCCTTGCTGCACTCCCCGGAAGTTTTGTCACCCATTTCAGCCTGGCACGGGCATAGACCCATGAGTAACACTGCTCCCATGCATCTCTGTGTGTGCCAAGAGAGTGAACATCACTGGTCTTGACGTGGGATGGCAGGACTGGACCTTCTTAGAGGTGCCAAGGTTTCAGGATACCACAATATCTATTTGTTTATGTTATATAGCTCTAAGACAGTTGCATAAACAGGCCTCAGTATAATGTTTTCATTTAAAACACTCTGCTGTATAGGAGAGCAAACAATATGATATTTTTTTCTTGGTAGAATGAAATCTGGAAAAAGGGTAGAAAGGGCTATGCATTTCTTAAAGTGTGAAGCTCCAGAAAGCAGGAGCCTGGAGAGTTCAAAGGCAAATCACTTGGCACTGCAGAGCATCACTACAAAATCACATCAGTTTTTGTGACTTTGCTGTGAGCCCACTGGGGAGAGATTGTGCTTCTGGCCTTGGGTAAATCACTGGCTGTCTCTCTAAATGCCATTTGTTTTTTGGGTTAGGAAGTAATGACTTTGAAGGGAGGGAAAAAACCATCTTGGACTTCCCCTTTGATATATTTATTCAGTTTGGCAATAAGCAGTGGAAGTTTGATGCTTCCTTTTATGTCTACAGTAGAGCACAAAAGTACATGGTAAACTCCTCTTTCCACTGCAAACAAGTTACACAAAAATAGCAGCATAAATTTGAGGGTGATTTCTCCTGGAGATACCTCAGAAGGAAAGAGCGTAACTCCCACGCACCTAACCACCCACAAGACTCAGCGTGAGCCACCAGGGACATTCTCTGTGTGCTCTGTCACACTGAGAGAAAGGGCCAGGGGATGAATAACCTCATGGGAACTGGTAGAGGCCTTCTGCTTATGATACAGCCCTCTGAATGCCCCCAAACTAAGAACTAGCTATATTTAAAGGCATCTTTAAAGTCTCACATCTGGTAAAGTTCCCAGATTTCTTTATAAATGTTAAAATAAAATTTAAAAGCAGAATGAATATGTTTGGTTAGGTGAAAAACTGGATACATCATAATTTTGTAGTAATTCAGTACTGTAATGAAGAATCAAGCAATTTCTTTTAAGACAGCATAGCAGAGCCATGTAATCACAAATTCAATGACCCTCAGATTGACCCAAGCATAGCAGATCCATGTAATCACAAATTCCATGACCTTCAGGTTGATACATTAACATAACTTGCATACTCTCTCATTTCTTGTAAGAAACAGACCAAGAAACTGAATGTTTTCCTTGTTCCTTGTATAGAAAAAAAATATATTAAAGAAACTAAGAAGGGAGAACGTTCTTTTCGTCTCAGCACCCAAACCTCTTTCAAAAAGGAAGAAAAGAAGCCTTTGTTCTACATATTTGTGCCAGTCCTTTCAGCTTGAGCTGTAGTACTACCTAAAACTGAGAGCTTTTAGCCAGCTTTACAAGAAGATGAAAACATAACCTCTGTTTCAGCACTTCTTTTGGAGATAGTCAGGGTTTTTTTCATGTTGTTGAAGCTTTGTAGTAAATTTCACCACTTAAGGAGGAAAAGGCATTTGCTTGTCTCATGAATTTCCCCATTACCATCACCTGAGGAATAATGTGCAAAAAGTTTTAAGGACCTGTCAAGAACCACTTTCCCTTGAAAAGAATATTTTATAAACATGTTCTGTTTATAAATCCATCTCGATAGTCTGAACACAAATATGTTTTGATATGCTGATTGTATTTTCATGTAAGTCAAAAACTCTCAACAGCCTCTGCCTTGCAGACAAAATAAATTAAGGAAATAATAAATAAATTAAGGATATGTGTCTCTTTTGTGTGTGTGTCAGTATGTCTGAGATCCACTCTCAGAAATATCTAAAATTGGTTTTGACTCAAAATTGCCTTGTACTCCAGCCACAGACATGACCACTATTGTATTAAATAAACCACAAACCATTTCTCCTACCACAATGCAACTTCCATTTTTGGTGCCACCAGAAATGTGGTACTTTTCAGGTAAGGAAATGATCCCAAGAATTTCCCAGAGAATTCTGAGGGGAAGTGGAAGGCATCATAATGACCTTGTCCTTGTACTGTTCAGAGCTATGATTACATCTTACTTGTTTTCGGACTTCTTTGCTTACTATCGGAGAAGAAAAAGCTTTCCATGTTACTCATCATTAAAAGAAAACATACTTTTGAGTAATTTTTGGATTAGAATGATGTTTGTTCACTCAATCTTTAACCTTGTGCTTTCCATAAAAGTTTGTTGGAAATGTTCAGCTGGCCTGGAAATTTTCTTAGACAGAGCCAAGGTATTATTACCATGTGTCTCAGGAACACTGGAATTACCCAGCTTTGCAGATGTCTGCATAGTGTTGTTGATCAACTGCAGGGGATCCCAAGTGTGTCCAGCTGGGACAACATGGGCATGAAACCACATGTTTTGAAAGCAGCCTCCTCCCTTTGAAGACCAACAGGGACAATATGTGATCTCTTCTCATTAATGTTTTTGTTTTGTGCCCCAAATAATCACATTAACAATGAATGCCAATGCCACTGTCAAGTGCTTCCAACCTTCTATGGGTGTGTTACGCAGTTTTGCCCTCTCCTGTGTGTCCATGGATAGTGTTTGTGTGAAGTGTCAGCAGAGAGAGATTTGCAGCTCTGGGCAGATCAGTATCAGCTTGTCCCTGTCCCTGTGAGCAGGGTCAGGAAACAGCGGCAGGGCTCAGGTCTTGGCTGCCCATTCAGTCTGCAGGTAGTCCTAAGGCACGTGAGCCTTGGGCACTGAGTTTGTTGCTACCCATGGTCTCAGCTAGCAGGTATAAGCAGAACAGTCTTCCCTCAAAGTCACGGGATGTTTTGAGAGCTGAGGTTATGTTTAGTAATATCACAAGTTAATATCTGATAGCAACATCACACAATGTATTAATAAAAGGCTACAAAAGTCTAAAAGCAAATCTCAGTAGCTTTGCGAAATAATTTTCCTAGATCTTTAAAAGTGATGAGTTGCAATACCTGTGTTATTATAACCAGGGGGTTTATTAAAACAGATACCTGTGCTGTCTGTAGGGTTCAAAGTGTGAAGTTTTTTTCAAGATAGGAGAATGAGTATATCAGCATTTAGGCTTTGATGGTCTAAAAAAGTACATCCATTTTTTCATTTGCTAAGGATGCACATGAATATCAAGCTAGGCAGAGGTTAAAGCTCCATGCTGAGGAGCTGAAGCAGTATCTGCTCCAGAGAGGGGACGCAGACAGCTCTGATACCAGCGGTGGCTTCTGACTGCAAATTGCCAGAAGAAATTATTATTTTAGTCAAAGCTATTTGTCAGAGCTAAACGTCACATGACTGGCCATAATCAAGGAGGGCCAGTCTGTTTGAAGTGTTCACCACAGACTTAAGAGGTCTCGTGGTGATCTGAGGCAATACTGTGTGTGCTGTGGAGGCGGAAGGAAAAAATACAAAATGTCAAACATTACTGAGCAGTTTTCATTTTGGTGGCTCCCTGAACCAGTTGGGGTTTCCGTGCATTCAGCCTCTCACTTCTGAGTCTCCCTCTGTTTCCCCGGCAGCCCTGCAGGCCCTGATGGCACCTTTATGCTGAGCATCCCCTGGCCATGGGGCTGCCTCCTTCTCCTTGTTTGGGGATGTCAGGCGAGCCGGCAGAAATAAACACGGAGCCCCCCAGTGGCCCCCATGGAGTGCTGTCCAGTGGGTCAGGCCATGCCGCCAACTGAGAGCAAGAAGGTGCCGACCCTTCCTGCCCTTTTGCATCCACACACTGTCCTGGTGCTGAGTCCCATCCTGGCATGGCGGTGGGCTTCTGGCAGCCCTGAGTCCCAGCACTGCAGTGGGATGGCCCGGCTTTCACAGCCAAGGGCTCTGCAGCCCCTTCCCTGTGTGCTCCCCTGCTCAGGACTGTCATGGGACAAGTGTTCCCAGGGGTGAGCTGGGGGGACTGAATCCGTTGCACTCCATTTTCCGTGCGAGTCTGCACGCCCATGCTAACACTCGTTATGTTTTCAGGAATTAAGATCATTTTTCATCAGCGCCTGGAGGTATCCACGTAATTTTAGAAAATACATAGGATCCTCTGCCTCAACTGACTTGATTTTGATTTGTGGATTGGGATTTTTTTTCTTGTCAAAACTCTTCCGGGGGTTGCAATGCCCAAATTAGGATGAGAAGGCAAAAGGGACAGTTGTTCCAGTGCACTTATTTTTTTTTTCTTTTCTGGTTATTAATTAGCAGAAGTGAAAAATAGGACTTAAGGAAAATGACTCATTTTTTTAAAAAATGGAATACCCATTTCATTAAAAAAAAATCAACATCTCTCAGAACAACTTGGAGGGATATTACAAGCTTTGATGGAAATTCTTTTATTGTCTTTAACATTTTTTCTTAGAAAATTATTAAAAAATATTTTCTTATTTCTAAATTTGATCAACTTTGCTTTGAAATGCAAGCTTTTTTAAACACAAAAAATATAAAATTCTAGCAGTCTGGTTTCTTTTTCCATTGAGCAGAAACATTCCCATTTGGACTTCTCCCCTCTGTTCCGAAGAAGAAAAAATTTAAATATATTGAGAATGTTAATGAGATTAGAAAGATACATTCTGGTCTCATAAATACCTGTACATACCCTACCCATGATACCATTTCAGTGTGCAGCAGTGGCACTTCACAGTACCTGTCTGATTTCTTCTTATTTGCTTCAAGCTTAATTCCTCCTTATCTCAAAGGACAGAAATCCACAGACCAAGTTTGACCTTGCTGTAATTCTGAATGATGTCATTTTGTCATTGCTGAATTTGGTCCATTATGATTAGAAAGTGTGCTTAGCTGGCAAGGAAATTAGCTGAGCGTATGTAGTTAATTTTAAGCATGCTTTTAATGCTATCCCTTTTCAACAAACCACTTAGACACATGCTTAACAGCCCGTGTGCTTGAAGTTAATTAAGTGCCTAATTGCTTTTCTGTATGTGGGCCTGAATAGGGATGGACTAAAGCACGTACTTCAGTTCTCAGTTAAATTGCATCCTTTTTAGCAGGGCTGTTGCAATAGGACAAGGGGTCATGTTTTTAAACTAAAAGAAGTTGGCATAGATTACATTAAGGATTAATTCTTTTACAATGAGGGTGTTAAAACACTGGAACATGTTGCCCAGAGATGTGGTGGGTGCCCCAACCCTGGAAACCTGCAAGGTCACACTGGATGAGACTCTGACCAACCTGATCTAGTCAAAGATGTCCCTGCTCACTGCAGTGGGGTTGGACTAGAGGCCTCTAAAGGTCCCTTCTATGATTCTGAAAAGCAACTGTTTTCCTCACCGTTCAACTTCCCTCCATCCTTGCTCAAATTTATTTAATTCCTGTGATAGCAAACTCATCCCTATGTTTGCCTAACAAAAATCCAATCAAAACAAGTTGTGGCCTCTTCTTGCTGGCTCTAACTATACTTGTGAATAGTTGTAATTAAATCCAGAAATCTAGTAATGCGGCATTAATTAGCCTATTGGAGCACTGACAGAGAAATATGGTTTCTGAGGCAGTAAAGTTCTGTGCCCTGGAACGCAAGACATGCTAGTCAGAACTCAGCTCAGAAGGCCTCTATGAAATACAAAACTTTGTCAGGGTTCTGTTTTTTGGTGAAAAATAAAAAAGGCAAAAAATTCAGATCCAGCAGAACTTCTCTGGAAGTGTAGCCCGTGGCTTCCCTCCAGTGGCTGGTGAGAGTGGGGTGGAGGGACCCACTCGCTGCCCAAGAAGAACTCCCCATGGAGTAGGAGGGCTGGGACAGGCCAAATCACAAATCCCTCAGCCAAAAAAGGCAGAGCAGCAATCTGCCACGGGTTCAGATGATTTAAAATACGTTCCCCTTGTCCCACATGCTCTTTTTAGTGATAAAAGTTGTGTGACCATTCACACCTTGCTTTCTCGGATCCATGCCAGGGAAACTCCCTGTTGCCATAGGACAAGAGGTAATGGTTTTAAACTAGAAGAGGGCCGATTTAGATTACACATTGGTAAGAAGTTTCTTTATAGTGGGAATGGTGAGGTTGCCCAGAGAGGTGATGGATGCCCCATCCCTGGCAGTGTTCAGGGTCAGGCTGGATGGAGCCCTGAGCTGCCTGGTCTGGTTGAAGATGTTCCTGCCCATGGAGGGGAGGGGGGGGCATGTTGGAACTTAAAAAAGGTCCCTTCCAACCCAAACTATTATGGATCCGTGACTCTGTGGGATGGGGTTTGCAGGGCCCGCGGGAGCCGCCGCAGGACACCGCCTCTGCCGCACCTCCGGCGGCTGCCCCGCCGAGCGCTGTCGCGACATGCGCTGCCCTGCCGTGACATGCGCTGCCCGGCCGTGACATGCGCCGCCCTGCCGCGCCAGCGCGCAGCGCCACTGCTGCGGGAGAGGCGGGACGGCACAGCGATACATCCTTGTGGCAGCACGCGGGGAAAGAGGCAGTGAGTTTGGAGTTTTATCCACGCGGCCTGCGCATCGCTTGCAAATACTGCTTCGTTAACCTGTCCACTCTTTGTTATCAGGGATTGGTAATGAGCCTCAGGCTCCCTTTGGCACTAGGAAGTGCCTCTGCTGAGGGAGCTGCCACAACACTTCTGCAGTCCAGAGATGCAGGAAGAGATACTGCTTGTCCCTGTCCTAAGACAGACCATGACGAGTGGGATATACCCCATACTGGGAAAAAAAGCACTTCTCTTAAAGGCCATTCCATGTTTTACGTGTGCTCATGTGAAGAAAGTGACCATGTCATCTTACTCCTTTCCCAGTACATCCCAAAATCTCACTCATAATTGATCCTTGTCTTAGAGCAACCTACTTGCCTCTTCTGATTCTCTCAGCACCCAGTGAGGATTCCAGGCCCTCTCTGACCTCCTCTGAGAGTACCTTGGTTTCCAGAGGCAGCAAGCCTGAGTCATCCATCCATCCATCTGCTATCTCTGGCAAGGACTGATGTTTGGAACACCTTCATGGACATGGCGAGGCCAGGGAATGCTAGCACTGCCTGTGTGGTGGGAAAAACAAAAGCTCCTTCCTCTCATGCTGTACATTGTAAAAACTGTGCTCTCACGTTCTGTGACTGGCGAGTACAGAGTATTTACCCTGTAAGAGGCTGAATGAGTGTGTGTACAAAATGAAATTTCACTCTGTGGAAACATTGCCAAGAGGAAGTGTGGACTGTCACATTACTGCACTGCAAACATCAAAGTGCCCCCAGGCTGTTTATCAGAGAAACCAGCAAATCACTTGAGTGATTCTCTGATACTAGATTATACAAGAAAAAAACCATAAAAAAAAGAGAAGTTGCCAGAAAAATAGGGCCTTTTGTAGTATTAACATTTATAGCCGTATAATACCCTATACTATGACTCTGTTGGCACCAAACTGTTGTTGGAGCAAAGAGAAATTAATAAACTGCATCACTGCAGAAAGCTTTTGTTATGGAGAAATTTCCTGATACCTCCCAGCCTGTCTGGAAAACTAACTTGAACCTGAGCCCTTGCAAGATGATGAAGTCTCCACCTCTGGAAAAACGCTATGCTGGTTTTTTGAATCGTCTTTTCTGCTAGAGTGGTAGCAACCATCACTACAGCTGCCAGAGAGACCAATGGACCACCAAGAGGCCCTGCTGCACAGCAGACTGAGATGTGTTCCTGAAGCAGGCAGATGTTAAGATGTAATTTGACAGAAGTGCAGTAGGCATCTCTAGAAGCCCAGGCCCATCTGCAGCGGGGATCACAGCAAAGGAACTGTTGTTTCCCTGCACTGAGAGCCTCTAACCCTTAGCTCCACAAATTGCCCACAGGCAGCAGAATCTGACAGAGATGCTGCAGTTTTCCTGGACTCTTGCAGAACACCTAAGAGCCCAGGTAGCCCTGGGACTAAACCTGTTCCATGCTCAGATTACTCAGGGGTCTGCTACAGAGTGGAGCTCAGTGAGACAAGTTCGGGTCCCTTGACTTCACCAAGCACCATGTGTCTGCAGGCTACCCTGATGATGATGAAGAACTGTTGAGGAGCAGCTGCTAGAGCCCAGTTACCAGTAATAGCAATCTGGGGACCTGCAGTGTGGCCAGTTCTGACACCCACTGCTGAGGCTGCTCCGCAGGAAAGTGCAGAGCAGCCTGCTCTGACTTTGTGCACTCACTGGCTGTTACCAGTGGCTCTGTCTGGCTGTCACTGCAGCACCTGGAAGGCATCATTCTGACAAGTGTGGACAGGCTGTGGGAATGGGGAGATATCTCTGGTGTAAGGGTTACTGGAGGAAGAGCTGCTGCTGCATGCGGTATTGTGCCACACCATGGTCATCTCCTTAGGAAGCATAACTGTAGCACAGACTCTGGGAGATGAGTCTGGAGCGCCCAAGCACAGCAAGCTGACCAAGGCCACTCTGCAGTCTGGTCTTGACTCTCCAAAAGGCACGTGGCAGAGCTGCACTGTGAGCAGGTGGGTGAGGGGCAGTGTGGGTGTGCTGAAGGCTGCCAGGTGGGAAAGGAGCTGCTATGCCTATTCCCTCACCTAGGTACTTCACTGACAATCTTTGTGCCTCCTCACAGAGAGGTCATGGGGTGAGGAGACTGGTGAGAGTCTGGGGTGAGGCCCCTGGGCTGCGTTACTTGGGTCCTGTATATGTGCAATTCCAGAGGCAAATAAATAATTTCAGAAGGTGTTGGGAAGAGAGGGAGGTGGGAGACCTGGGCCAGGATCACACGCACACAGACACAAATGCAAGTGTGTGTGTGCACACATTGCTTATTGCTCTGGGCCTCCCCAGGCACCTTGACCCTCTTGGCCCGTTCTCGCTTGGGCAGTGGCCTGTGCCTCCAGAGCATCCAGGAGCTACTTTTGCCTGTGTCTCACCTCAGTCTCCAGCACTTATGTCAGGGAATATCTTGGGACCTTGAAGAAAGCTGCACTGTGCATGGACACATTATCTGATGCATCTTCAGAGGCAGAGGTACAGGCACATTGCTTTGAGCAGCCTCAGGAACCTCAGCACTCTGCATCCACTCATCCTCCCAAGGCAAGAAACGAAGTTCCCAAGCAAGGGCGAGTGGATGGCACATCCTGGCTGCAGGAAAGAGCTCTAAGCCTGGGAGGGGTCATTAGTCCCCAGCACCTAGTGAGCTCTTCATCTCTACTGCAGCTGGTTCAGAAGGTGGAGCGTCTAACAGCGACCAGGGAGAAGCCAGCCTGTGTACTGGATGGCAGCCTTCTGGGTTCTTTCTCACCTGCTCTGTGTGTTGAGCACACTGATGACATATTGCCTGTTCAGGTGCCTTCCTGAAGCCTGGAAATCCCTGAAGGGCGGGGATAAGTTGACATCCTCATCTTTACCTATTTGCTCTACAGCAGGCTGCTCCCCAGCTTGATCCAACATACCTGCTGCTTACTGAGTTGCTCTGACCACGAGAAGGTGCTGGTCTGGAACTTGCCCTCCTTCCCAATCCTGAATGAGTCTTGCTGGTGTGTGAGGTTATTTCGCAGTCTGTGCTGACTTTCATGAGCATTGTCTCAGCTCATTTCTCCAGGTCCTCCTAGAGAGCAGCTCTGCAGCTGGTTGTGATGAAGGGAGCCTGCCATGGAGTGGCAGTGTGTGGGGATCCCACTGAGCCCCCACAGGGCTGGGTCTGTGGCAGGAAAATGGTTTCGGAGAGGTTGGCCTGCAAGGAGCAAGGGTGCGTGAACTTACGTTTAAGCAAGTCAGTGGCTTGAATGAAACCTCAGGAGTGAGGTGCATGAATGTAAGTGGGAAAGGAGAAAGATAGATTTGGATCACCACTTCACACCACGGGCATACCACATAAACCTCATGAATTCAGTCCTGGCAGTCCTGCTGTTATTGTTTCTGAGTAAGGGGGAGGTTGTATTCTTAGTCTAAGTGATACCACCTTAAAATGATTCCTTACCCATGTAACTCAGGGAAGGTGGCAAAGAGGAGAGACTGTGCTTGCCTCCCAGTTTCTCTAGTGATCTGAGCTAGGCTGTTGTAAAGGTACCATGGCTGCTGAGACCCTGCTGCCTTGGTGCCAGTGACATGGGGACTTGGGAAGGTGACAAACAACCACTGGAAGTGAGGACTTCGCCCTTCTCACCAGAGCTCTGAAACTGGTCAAGAACTGCAGGATTTGATCCAGAAAATTATGTCCTGTTAGTCAGATTATCTTGTGTTTTACCACTGTAAATCAAGCACACGCTGATGGTAGAACGCCAATCATCCTGTGCAAGACGGATCCAGCATCTGTGGAGTTCTGTTTCTTGCCACCTTGACAATTTCCATCTAAGGAACTTAACAGTTGTATTATTCTTGCTCCTGTGCACTCAGTACTAAATAGCTTTGCTGGCTGGACGTTACTGTAAGACAATGTTGGAGAGAGCATCCCTCAAACCAGATAGTTCTGCATGACCTTCTGCATGATAGTCCAGTATCTAGGAAGCAGCAGCAGGTCTTTCTAGGAAATAATGACTACAGTCAGAGAGCTCTACTCAGGCATAGTATTGCAGACAGAGCTCCCTCATATCTCTCAGCGTATCTGGAACTCGCCTCTTGGCTACCTAGGTGCCTCTCATCTGCCGTGCAATTTTTAAGGACTTGCATCCTTAACTTCCCTGTTCAGCATGCAGAAAAGAGAGCGCTGGGGATTCCAGCAGCTAGTAGGATGCAGACTTAGTTAGTGCACTCACCAAACTCCTTTGTAGCCTCAGCCACAAAGTAACACTCAGGAGTCAGTTTTACAGCGATCACATGTGGTCTGACTGGGGAAAAGCAGTAAGAGCTTGGTTCAGCTGTGGGCTCTGCTTGCAATTATGAAAGACTTCTTTTGGGAGCCAAATGGGTATGTGGTTTTAATAGCTGAACATTCTCCCAGGAGCTGGAGGGGCCTTTTTGTGTTTCTTTCTTTACTTCTTTTAATAAAGACAACAGCAGCTGGAAGCATTTCCTTGAAGACAGCCCTTAGCAATTTCTCTTTTGCTGGGGATTTTCTGGGGAGTGGATGGAAAGGTTTTTCCCCCACCGCAGGAGAACAAAGCATATATAGAGTGGTATTTCTGAGCAGGTTTAGAGGGGTGTTCTGGTTTTATACAACTTCAGAGTTTAGCAGAACATAAATATTTTAGCGGCGAATGGTTATTGCACTGCAGTGGCCTGGCTCCCTCTGACTTCATATAGAAGAGGGAAGCAGATCAGCTTTTCTTTGTAAACACTTTGTGCTTTTCTTTCCGTGCAGCTGTTCCTCGGGGGCGAGAGCCGGGGTGCAGCGCGGGCGCCCCGAAGAGCCAGCCCGGCTGCCGGTCGCGGCCGCCAGGGGGCGCTGCAGGATGCGGGATGAGGGCTGAGGGATCCGGGATCAGAGTGGGGAATGCCCGGGGCAGGCCGGGCGGGAGGCGGGCAGCGGGCTGAGAGGTGCGGGGTGTGGGGTCGGGGGAACACACCCGAGAACCCCAGAGTGGATTTCCCGCAGTGCCTGGCACTCTGCTCCTTGGCATTGCCTTCAATCGTGGTGTTTGCCTTCGCTCTCTCTGGTGAATTCGCGCTGGTTTTTAGAGGTGGGCCGGCTAAATGTCACCCGCAGCAGAGTTGCTGCAGGGGCAGCAGCCCTCGGGAAATTTCAGGGGTTTTTTGTGAATTCAGGTTTTATTTTCTGCAGAGGAAAAAATTGCTCCAAACTGTGAACCAGTGCGTATGTAAAGGACAGTAGCAGTCCCCCCAAATAATCAAGGACAGTAAGAGTGACAGGTGGCAGCAAATCAAGCTAGTTGCTCCTTGAGACAGACCTTTTGGGAACAATTTGAAGAGTTAAATGAATGGCTGGAAAACTGACAAAAGACGCTTGTTTCACAAAGTGTACGGGTGCTTAGCCCTGGATGGCAGCAGCAGCTTTGCCTCCTAACACTGCCTTGGAAGCGGCAACTTCCCTCCATGTTTGGCATCAGAGCCTCAAGACTGACCCTGGCTCTGCAGACCTTCTGATGCTAAATAAGGACCTTCTTATAAGGAAGGGAACCAGAACCATCCTCAAAACTGGGTTTCCTTTGCTTTGCTTTGCAGACCAGTAATCAACTTTTCTTGGTACTGCCTGGTCCAGTCCTGAGCAGTGAGGGTAGACATCCACCCCACCTGTGGTTTTGGGTGGCTAGTTGGTGATGCTTTCATGCCAATTATATGAGTTTGGAGGCTCATATATCTTACTGTCCAACTGTTTGTCTGAAAGCCGGCCCTGCTCCCGCTTTTGGTGGGTGCCTGTAATGCCAGTGGGTAGGTTTGTTACAGTCTTGTGCACTGAAAGATGTTTCTGTGATGGAGCAGCATCTCAGGAGGAGATGTGGCGTGAGTGGGCAGCTCTCACAGAAGGAACCAGCAAGGGAGGAGGTTATGCTTTAAATGGGCAGGTCTGAGAGTCTTGGGGCTGGGGGGAGGTAGTGGGAAGAGGATGTAGGAGATATGGGAATGTTTGGTTTGTGGCTGATTGGGAGAAATGGGTTAGACAGTGGCTGCTGTAGAAAGTAGGTAGGGTGTTGGCCATGCTGGCAAGTCGAGTACTTTACTGCCCACCGCACTCACTTGACCATGTTATCCTCTTGAATCTTAATTGCCAGGCTTATGCAGATCTTTCATCTCAGTTGTTTGTTGCAGAACTGGAGGAAATACGTTCCTTAACTGTTATCTTGAGTCCTGCCTCGTTTGCAAACACTGGGATCAGAGCAGGGTTTTTCTGTGTGTTAGTGGGTGAGTTGTTGACACTGGAGATCCAGCAGTGTTGGGGAGGCTGTGGGAGCAGGACAAGGCAGAATGGTCTGGCACCCTTTGCAGTGCCAGAGCGTATTACAGCTCTCTGGCTGTGCCGACCCATCCATTGCTCCTGAAAACTCAGCCCTCCAAATCTGCTGTTCCCAGTGCTCACGTCTAAGACATGAAATAAAATGAAATGAAATAAGCAAAGGATGTAAACACCTCCCTGCACCATACTGCACAAGGGGATCTGGGCTGCCCTGGGATTTCAGCAGCTCTTGGTGGCAGAGCCTCAGTGTAGATGAAGACACAATTTGATGATGTTCAGTTCCAGATAAGACAACTGGTTCTTGCTCAAGCTTTACCATGGCAAAATTCACACAGAAGGGATAACCAAGAGCTAATTCCTGATTTATTCCACTGTGAGGGAGGGGTTTTTATGTCTCCCTTTTCCCTTTCTAAAATGCTTGGCTGTTATAGTCTCTGCTCCCCTGCACCAGCTGCAGGGCTGCTGGGACCTCTCATTGAGGCTGCACCCTGAATATCTCTGTGGTTTTACCTTTTTCCTTTTGTGTGTTTTGACTGCATGCTCAGCAAAAGAGAGTTTTCAGAGTCCATGAACAACTCCCAGATGCTTTCATTGCTCAATCGACTTGTCTGCATCACAAGATCTTACCAAGGGTACACATGGTTTGGGAGAACTGACCAAAGCCCCAAGAGGATGTTCATACACTTTGAAGATCAGTGCTTGATGTTACACCAATCCACTTGTAGCTAAACTCTGAACCGGTCCAGTTTATCTATTCAGTAATGCTGTGGTCCCATTTTAAGGAAATAGAACATTATGGAGAATATTCAACTTAGGAAAACCTTGTCTGCATTTCAGAGGCAGGAGAATTTTTCATGTGCACTTAACGCTGGGACTAGAGGCTGACAGGACCTCTGTCCCTTCTTCAGGAGCCAAACTGGATATAGTCATGATGTGAATGTATTTTTATTGGCATTACCACAGGTGCACCATTGTGTCTCAGCAAGGCAGAGGGGCTATTTTCAAACTGTTGATGCAAAACAAGCTGAAACAACAGCATCCATCATGCCACCAAATTGTCATTCACAAGAAGTATGGAGGCAATTTTTGTTTAGATAAAATTTCCTGGTAAGACAGCAATGAACACGAGATATTCAACATTCTAATAAAATAGTAATGCTGCAAGCTCAGCGGCTCATGAAACATTTACAATCTGCAGCTAGTAAAGTGCAAACAAGAGATTTAAGCGCCGCTGTTGCTAGATGGATGGAAACCAGTGAGAAGATTAACGGAAAGATTATTCCACACAGGTTAGAATGAGGTTCATTAAATGCCTATCAGTTCCCTCATTTGCTGTAGGAGACAGGGAGGGCTGTAGGGCTGCACCTGTTGAAGCAGGGCTCATCCTCAGTGCCAGTGTTAAGCCGAATGAGCTCTTCTTTTCAGCTTGTAGTTTCTTTTGCTTCTCATGTCTCCCTGCATCAGGAGTTTGCAGAAGCAGCACTACCAGTACCCTTGCAGATTGCTATTCTTTATATATGAAAATACTTAGATATCAACTTGCAACAGGCTCTGGAGGGTGAGATGAAGAAGAGGGCACAGCATACACAGAGCTCTCCTGAAGTTCAAGATAAGCAGTGTAATTAAGGAGATTGCATGCACTTCCAACCCGGGTAAAAATTACACACCAGGCAAATTATTTTATCCACTGCTTGTTTGGTTTTTAACCTTTGATCAGTTTTATCAAGGACTACAGAAAATTTCAGTCATTACTGTCACACCTAAGTGCTTCTCCATGAATCCTTTGGAGATTAAAGGTTAAAGGAAGGGTGTTGGATAAGATCAGACAGGGAAGCCCCCAGATACCTCCCTCTGTGTTTTTTGCATTACTCTAGCTGAGTCATTTTGATTCTTTTCTAAGCAGTTCTTGTATAAAACAAGCAGCTCTTGCTTTTTGGTCTCTTAACTGTACAGCAGGGCTCATTCACCAGGCTACTCTGCTTCTTTTAAATCTGGCTCATAGTTATTAAAATTTGCATTTTAAGAAGAGCCCTGAGGCTTTCTGTACTGAATAGGTGACTAACAAAACTTTAAAGCAGTAATTTCCTTCCTCTGCTGATGGAGAAACATCTTTTTTTTGTATGCGGGGTCCATGAACAATGTAACCCTGTGCAGTCCGGTGCCTTTTTAATACTGTAGGCAATAGCAATAATAGTCTTGGGTGAAATCTTGACCCTGTTGCAGTTAAGATGTGCCCCTGCTGCAGGTTGTGCCTGTCATTAACTCTGAGATTTCAATCTATGTACAGAGATAGATGCAATAATCCCACAAATACCAACACAGGCTTTGACTGGCGAGAAGAGATATATCTGCACTGTGCGTGGTCACAGAAAAATCTCAGCAGTATTTAATTTGAAAATTTGGGGTCCATGTATTTTAGGACTATTCTCAATCCAGAAATACATAGTAATGTCAATAAATTATAAAATGGGAACTGTCCTGCCCTGGTTCCTTGAGTTTGCTTCTGAGAGTACTGGTTGAAGAAAAAGGCCCATGGTTTGGGGATGAAAGAGAAAGATGGGTAATTTCTATGAGACAGCAAAGAAGGCAAAATGCTTTCTGAAACAAGTATAGAGCTACTTAAGCTCACAGATCACTGTTTGAAAGGCAGATCAAATGATCTGCGACACTTCTGTGAATTGCTGCAGTAGGTGAGGGTGGTTTGGGTTGCTAAATGCAAGGGATGGAAGTTTTCTGAAACTATTCAGCTGCCAGCAGTAGGAGTGGTACGGATTGTATCTGTAGTCACAATGATAAGGCAAACTTACAGAGGCAAAGCAAACAGACGCACTGAAGCTGAAACAATAATGTAGGGACTTTTGGGTTTTGGGAGCTTGGAATTTATATGACCTTAATTACTTTAAGGAGAGAGAAATATGGAGGGAAGTATAAAATAATCTGTATTGCTGTTGGCTGTAGACTGTGGAAGGTTTAGCATATAGAAGTTCAGTAAACTTTAAAGAGCTTCTTAGGGTGAAGTTACAGAGATTTTGAAAGTACAGCAGCCTGAAGCTGTCATTTTAGCACCTCAGAAACAGACCTGTTTTAGGGAAGAGGAAAAGCCTTCTTCCCTAAAAGAAAAAACAGGCAAAGATGAAAAGTTCAAGTACTTCTTGAAGCCAATGCAGGGATTATAGTAGTCATCTCAGGCTGTATTAGTTTGTCATCTTCTTATAAGATGCATTAAGGAAATGCAATAAGAAGGGAACAGGCAACTGTGAAAAACTGTAAAATCTCTGTTATTTAAAAACAGTAGAGAACTGAATTCTTCTTTTTGAAAAGTAATTGTCATGAAAAGTGAAATGAATATATGAATGATGTTTTAAAGAAAAAATTGTTACTTTTAAAAGATAATTTTTGCTTATTTTTAAAATGTTTTAAACCCCATCATGTTGTATTTGTTGCTGTGTTTTCAGTCTTCATTGAAAAATGAGAGACATTTTTCTCAATAAGAAATGTGGCTGAAAGTATGCAAAATACCCAGGAAATTTTTTGTAGCATTTTGGAAAACAGGACTTCTGGCCAACTCTAGTAACCTGATTAGGTCAGAGCAATTAGAAAGGTGAAGTAAATTATTAGAGCTGCTCGTTGGTTAAGTCTGTGTTGCAATTACAGTGTCCTCTGATTAAATTCCAGCAGCATTTTCCCCATCTGTAGTTGAACTTTTCCTGAACACAGGGCAATTTGGACAAAAATAAGTATGTCTCTCCTACTTTCAGAATTCGAGCTAGGCCCCCATGAAGTATCTCATCACACTGTGTAGATCTAGCAGCAGGTTGAATTCTAGCACCTGTGTTTCTGCAGAAGGCATTTATAGAAATGTCTTTGCTCTCTGAACTTCCAAATCGCTTTGGAGGCTGGGACTGATAAACCTAAAATCCCCAAACTGAACTAAGCAAAACTGAGTACCTTTAATGATGTTTCTTTACCTACTGGAGACTGTCTCTTGTTAGGGCTGGCTTGCAGAGCTTCTGTGTTTGTTCACAATGGAAGCAAATGAGCTTCAGCTCGGCAGGACTATTTCTTAGTAGTTTCACTTCCAAACTCCTGTAGGAGAGCAATAAAACCCCCTTTTTAACTTTCCGCATTTTAAATCATGCAAAAATATCCCAGAATTTTGGGGCAATGATGCTGAAGCAAGAACTGGCAGGAACTGATGCACAGGAAATTCCACCTGAATATGAGGAAGGACTTCTTTACTGTGTGGGTAACCATGCACTGGAACAGATTGTCCAGAGAGGTTGTGGAGTCTCCCTCACAGAAGATATTCAAGAACCATCTGGGTATAACCCTGTGCAATGTGCTCCAGGATAATCCTGCTTGAGCAGGGAGGCTGGAACAAATGACCCATTGTGGTCCCTTCCAACCTGACCCATCCTGTGATTCTGTGTCACAGGGACCAGTCTTATGAAGGACTACTTCAGAATCACACAAACACTTCACAGGGACTTCCAAGGAAAACTCTGTGTATGGACTTTAAATGCTTCACATTTCTTTGAGCTCACTTTGAAATCTGATAGCCAAACCATAAAACTGTATCTGATGATCTTAGTAATTATTGTTACTGCTACCAATATTATTGATATAAATAATAGCAGAAACTTCTGGCATAGGATGTGTCAAAGTAACTCCAGTTTCATCCTATGGGAAGCTTATGCAGCTCCTTTTTAAATGAATGATGTTTTGGTCAGTCACTCAAGCGAGCATGCATAAAGGCTTCCTTTAAAAGCAGAATGTTGTTAGTGTATGGCAGAGAGAGTTTGTTCACCTTGCTTGGGGAAAGCAGGCTACCTGTGTAATTATTTCCTTAGTGAGTCTGCATAAAACTTCTATTGCATTTAATTCAACGCAAAACATTTTCTATATTTCATGTCATGAGTAGGAATGAAAATGGAGATAGTTCATCAATGCTGATATGTGATATAAAAAGAGATGAGAAGCCAAGGGTATGAGAGTGCATAAAAATGTTTTGTGTCCTGACCAGTACATTGCTTAAAAAAAATTTTACAATCAGCCCCAATTGTTCATTCCTCCCATGCAGAAGATACTCACATATTCATTTTTAAAAGGGCAAATCAACCATAATTCAGTTTATAAACTGTGAAGCTGGTTGCGAATGTCTGGATGAATATTCATTAGAATCTCTTAATCTGCCATCGACTGTGATTCATTAGGCATATGTAAATATCACTCACTTTAATTGCCCCTAAACTGACTTAACATAATATTGTCATTAGCAAATTATTAGTTATTTGTGTAACTAATGGTACATTATGGTGCACACGTTAAATCGCCAAATATATGATTACAATTATGATGATGTTTTATGCGGGGTGCTTTGTAAACTATTTGATGAAATATAATGGAGCCAAATCAAATCTGGTATGTTAATAGGACAGTTGTGGAACTTTATTAGTATATTTCTACACCTTGGTGACTGGTCTAATACGTGAGCCTTTACCTCACCCTGTGCTTCAATGGGTTATGGATTGGCTTCACTTTCCATATGCGAGGCTAGTGTGACATTCCAATGCCTGCTTGCGCTTTGTTTTACCTGATGAACTCAGTTTCAGTTAATTATTGGTGAAAGTGCCCTAGGTTGCTGTGGCAAGACCTTTTCACTGAAAGGCCAGGGGGAGGGAGCAGAAAATATCACCTTTGCAGCATGAAGTGTTAATAGGCCTTTCTGGAGTGCGCTGCTGTTGAGGTAGCAGTGACTGTAACCTGCTCGTTTTTGTGTAATCTGTCAGTGTATCCTAGGATTTTGTGTTTTCCTGGCCTCTTAACTCTTGTCTCCCACTCACTTATGTGATAAGAAGCCTTGCCTGGAACATTTGACCCACCCACCTTCCAGCACTTCCAATAGTTATGCATTAGACAAGCAGCTTTTAAGATGACAAAGTTATGGTGGTGAAACCTTCAATTAGTGCTGTTAAAAGGATTTTAATTACAAGGCTAATGATAACTGGAATATGTTTGTGCAAAAGGGATGAATGGTATGCTAAAAGGCTTTTATTAAGTCTTGTGTCTACATGCAAATGTATTTATGAGCATGTTAATGTTTATAGACCCAGGAAGTTAAGAAAGGGCTGTTTCCCACTGCCACATATTTATTCAAGATGCATTTAATATGGCTGTTACTTTATTTCTTTAAAAAGAGCTTATTAAGGTGCATTTACTAGGAACTAATTAAAATGTAATGAACACAGATCTGTTTGCAAATTAATACTGAGCCTCTGGAAGAATATCCTGCGTCATCCAGTGGTTCTCCAGCCATTCCTGTTAGCCATGCTGCTCCACCTGGTGCTGCAAATTGGACTGTACCTGCAGTCAGTAACGTGGAGGCAACTTCTATCAGCTGTACTTCTGCTGTTGCAATCAAACAAGACACTTCACTGTCACTTAAATACACACAGGTGTCATGAATGTCAAGGAAATTTTTCACTGGGTTCAAAAGACTTTGGCACAGATGCAAAATGTCATATGATTGTTAAAATAAATTAACAAAAGGCATTGGAAACAGATGCTGAGGTTGCAAAATGGAACTACCACACTGGAAACCTGGTTCAAAAGGCTTATTTGTTTGCAGTGTTGGCTAAAGCTGTGGCTTTCCACTGATTTAGCTGAAACCAGGCAAAAAGCACAGGGGAATTATTTTGATGGGACCTTAATTGTAATGATTTACCTTGATTCAGTTAGAAGCAAAGTTATGCTAAACCACAGAAAACACCTCCAATATTTGGAAAACAGTAAAAAAACTCAAATGGTATTGTATACTAATTTAATGGAAATAGGCCATATTCTTATGCAGACATTCCCTAAAATTTGCAGGTATCAGGTCTGGCCCCACTCCCAGGTGGAAAACAGACCTTTGGGAGCTCAGATGCTGTTCAGAGGGTATTTGCAAGAAACTCATGGCAAATTAATTGCAGAATAATTCACATAAATTATTGTCCAGGTAATTTTAAATAATGAGTTAAGCAGGAGAAAAGGACACATAATGTTGTTATTACATAATTTGTTCCATCCTAACAGAAACATTAATAATGCTCAATAAAGGCAAAATAAATTGCACTTAGAGACTATTTAGTCCCATCTCAAACCTCACTGAAGGCAGCAGGAATGCTCCTCTGTGTGTGGTATGGACAGAGTATGTAAGAGAGAGAGAAGCAGAAGATGGACTGGGAGATGGGCTGTGTAACAACTCTATTTCCAAGGCAGATGTAAATGTCAGTGGGTGATGAGCTCTGCAAGGAGGGCAGCTGGCAAGCCAACATCCAGTTCCACCCTTTGAAGACCCCATTCTAGTGTCCACTGAGCTCTGCAGACTGTCCCTGTGACCTTGGAAGGTTGCTCCTGATGGCTGGAAGCCTTTGGAGGGTGAAAGAAGAGGAAGGGAGGAAATGGATCTTGGGATCATGTGTGGTGCTGTGATGCAGGACTCCACACCTGTTTCCAGCTCTGTAACTGCAATGCTGGAAAACCTTGAATGGATCTGATTTTGCTTCTCCTTCTATAAAGCAGAGAGAGTGGTGGGAAAGAGGCACAGGCTTGTGGATGCAAAATAAGCTGGTTTGAGAGATTCCAGGCAACCGCTGTGAATTGTCCTTCTGAAATAATCAGTTTGAACATTTTTTCTTCCTGCATGGATGATTTTGTAGATCTGCAGCCATACCAGCAGTTGCATTGATGCCACAGAGGGGAGAGGGTTTTATCAGCACGAGGGCATGGGCTGAAATCTTTTTTAGCAAAGGTACTTGGGGCTACTTTGTAGAAGGCCTGCTTAATCAAGAACTCTGATAAAAGTGAAGTGACTGTGGCTGAGTTCATGTGTAGGACAAGAAGTTTGCATTGATGTTAGTTGTTAATTGAAAAGGAAAACAAAGATAAGATGGTTTTGTTATGGTAGAATGTTTGGGTTGCTTGTTAGAATTCTTTCTGGTTAGTAAACCACCTGCCAGACTAAAATATAATAATAATAAAACTACCATAATGTGATGATTAAATACAGTGTAAGGTTGATTTTAAATATGAGTGCTTGCAACATGAGTAAGAGGTACACGCCTGAAAAATGTACTTATTTTTAGGAAGAAAAACATTTGGGAAAAGAACATGTGAAATAGATATCATTAAACATAAATTACTGAAAAGGGACTGTTAGAAGAAATCTTGAGGTGATGAAATATGTTGCCAAATTCCTGGAGTTGTGGGGCTGAGTTACAAAGATAAGCAAGATGCCTTGAAGGAAAGCAATTGCTTTGATCCTGTACCTACAGTACTTTAGCTCTACCTCTTGCTTTCTGCTGAGGAAGGCACATGAGCTTCTGCAGTAGGTTCAGGTTTTGTGGCACACATAATCTTACTCATTCACTTGCTCCTGGGGGAATAATATTCATAAGACATTAATTATGTCCAGGGAACAGGGCTGCACACACGGAGGGAGGTTCAAAAGGCTGGTATGGCTTAAGCAGATTCTTACGCTGACCTCCTGCACACAGGCGAGAGGTGGAAGTTCTTGTTGGCCAACTTCTTCCCTCTCACCTATCTTTGCTTCACTTGGAAAAAGAGACCAGGCTTGAACTCTTAGAAGGTGCTGGCAAGCCTTCAAAAGTGTGAAAGTGTGTTCTACCTTACCATTGTGTTTGGGGCACACCTGCAGGAGCCCACTTGCCATTGTCCCTCTCAGGTGTAAGGCACATTAGTGCTAACAGCACCCTGGCGCTTCTTGAAGGTGCTTTCCTTCTTTCTTGGAAGAAATTTTCAGTGAGTACAGAAAGTGAGCGTGGCAGTCCCTTGGAGGAGGATGTGTCTCACTTACCCACATCCGAAAGCATATTCATAGGCTGCATCTGACCACATGGGGAGGATGAGCAATGACAATGCTTCAGACATGTAGAGACAGATAAGTTTGTGTCCCATGTAGAGATATGGATGATTGTGGGTAGGGAGAGAGTTGGGGGAAAAAGGAACATAGTGGATAATTAAAGACAACTCAGTTTGCTTTGGATCCTGACTATGATGGGCACCTCTTGTACCTTGAACAGTTTTCAAAGCTAACTCACACTATTTCAGCACAGGCCAAGTCAAGCCAAGTGCCAGGTACACACAGCCCGAAATTTCTTCTGTTCTCTTGTAATTTTTATATCAGAGCTTGCAAAGGGCTCTCTTATATACCAGAACCTGAAACACAGACTTTGACCCCCAAATCTCTACAGGATTTTTAAAATCCCTTTAGACTGCTCCAGTCACTTCCTTATTTACATTTTCCTGGCAAGATGAGAAACCATACTTCCTGCTATTACACAGAAAAAAGATACAGCTTCCACACTCTGTTTTGTGAGAAAAGTATCTGATCTGCCCTTCTCCCACTGTGTAACATTTTTGTAATATTGTGCGAGATGGGGGTGAAATCGTCTGGGTTAAGCATACTCTTAAAATATTGAAAAAAATTGAACAATTGCTATGTGGATTGAAAGCACACCTGGGGAACCTCTGCAGCAGTTAATGGAGAAGCATGGAGTGAAGACTTGATCACATGTTAAAGTACTGGTACTTTCAATCCTTAGCAAGCAGATGGGAGGAAGCAGAGGAGAACTGCTAGGGCTGCTGAGAGTAGTGCTCGCTGTTGGGGTCTGCAGGGTGCCCCTGGCTTCAAACCAGCTCTTCAAAGCCAATTTTTGAAGGTGCAAATTCGGGACAATGATATGTTCTTGCTTTTGTAAAGAATCTTTCAGATCCATGGGTTAAAAACTGCTCATTACTATAATTATCCTTTTTGTTAGTGCACATACACAAACATCTAACTTCAGGTTGTTTTTAATGAGGAATACTTGAAGTGGCTTTAGTACTCTCTACTTGCTATTAATCTATGAAATCAAGACGTATGACCATCACAGAAAGTTTGCACCAAAGTTCACAGTTTGGCTTAGCAAGACATCTTTTAGGAGTCAAGGCCTTACAGAAACAGAGACCATGCTGTCACCGTCACATTGCTTACCTTGTCTGATCAGATGAAAAAAGGGCTCTCTGAGCCCAGGGAGTTTGAATCACAGAAAATCAAAATCCATTATGTTGCAATAGATTCAAACTGTAATTGCTGCAGATTAGAATTCAGCGGAGAACTTTGCATAATGCCAAGAGGTGACCTTTTTCTGGGGTGCTCTCCTGCGATTGTTGGGACCTTGTAACAAATGCCTAGTGCCATTTAACGAAGGAATGACATATCTCTGATATGCAAATTTTTACAGCACAGCAATTAAGCGGTTTAGAATTTTACGATGGTGTTTGGGCTTTATACAACAAAAAAAGGGCCAATAAAGGGCTGTGATGGATGGGCTAATCCCCAATGGAAATATACCATGTAATCTCATGGAGACAATGCATTATGGATAGCATTGTGATTATTGGTGGTTAATATCTCCCCCTTCTCCTCCCACCCTCCCTTGCCCACAGCCTCCCCCTCCCCTGCTCACCGCCTGATGAAAACTGCATGGCTGCCACATTGTCGGGGGCACAGGCCTGGGATACAGATGGGAAAGTTGGGCCATTGCAATCTGCTGCACGCACGGACGACAGTGAAAAGGGGGCTTGCAGCGAGGCAGCTTGTCAGCAGGGGACAGGGCTGGGGTCCATATGCCTCTCTTCTTCTCCCTTCTGTCGCCGAGTCTGCTGCTGCATCCTGCTGTCGGGGGACACTTTAATGATGAACATGTTTTAAACAGTTTTGCTTACCTAGCGACAGCTTTTCAGAGAAGGGGAGCTTAATTAGACACCTTCCGCAGTTTTGGTGGGTTGTATTTTTCTGCAGGTGTCTCTCTGTCTGTGGGTCCATCCACTGCCCTCCCCCCTGCAGCCGGGCACTGGGTGCAGCTGCGGTCCTTGCATCTCGCCATCCTCCACCTGCCACAAAGGACACATCACTTTTACTCCACGTGCCTCTGGCTGGCCATCCTTCTTGCTGCTTGCAGCTTTTATCTGAGGCCTGCTGTGGGGCTGGCAGAGGTGTTTGTATCAAATGTGTACTTCATATGCAGAGTATGCACAGTTTCAAGCAGGGTGAGAGCTGTGATGGGGGCTGATTCTGAAGTGTCAGGACATTTGCTTTGGACACATGATAGCAAGATAACTGTTGGAAATTTTAACTATGTTTTTGAAAGCAGCTTGTAAAATTAGAAGGAAAAAATATCTCTGACTGCTGTTTGGAGTGCCAAAGTAAAGTAATTTAAAGCCTGAAGTCACTGTCTTGCTATTTGTTCACTATCTCAAAGAGTCAAATAAAGCTTGTTTTTTATCTTTTTTTTTTCTTGATCTTTTATACCCTTGGTTGGAGCTGCTACTAAAGTACTTTTTTTTTTTTAGGACAGAATAGAGGAGTGGGAAAAATCAATTCAGTTGTTTCTTTGAAGTATTTCTTAGGTGACAAGAAATTCCATCAGTGTATGTTGTGGCCAAAGTTAATTAAAGATTAATTTTACAAAAACAAAAGTTCTGACCTGCTTGCCCTTCCTGTGGAAAACCCCTTGGCAGTGGGATTCTGGGAAGCAAAAGCAGCATGGGGATTCCCACGCAGGGATCCTTAAACTGGCAGGCATGTGGGGCAGGGGGAATGAGAGGAGAAGTAGATTTGCTGGGGCAAATACAAACTCTCCAATAAGACAGGGGCCTTCCACCAGGTCTGATTGACTCCTAAGAACCACAGAAAGCAGCACAGTTTATGTGGAAGAAATTGTTTCAGCACTAGCTCTGATTTCCCACAACATCCCCTAAGGATATGGTCCTTTCCCACACAGTATCCAGCCCTCACAGAGGGAAGTTTAGGCTAAGAGGAGCCCTGAGCAAACATGGTGTGCCCCCCTCCTTTAGGCTCTCAGAGGTACCTCTTGTCACTTAATCACTAAGCTGCCCTCTCCCTGACTATTTCAGGGAAGAAAATATTGAAGGCAACACCCAAGATAAACAGCTAGATAGGCAGATGGACTGATGGATAGAGGGATACACAGATAGACAGATATTGGGAAATAGGTATGGACAAGGATTTCAGCCATCAAACGAATCCTTTGCTAAGCTGGGAACAGCCAGCAAGAACTGTCCTGCTTCAAACCTCTCATCTCAAATGAGCTAAAATGCTTCTGAACCCAGCACGATGGGCTAACTCTATTCTTGAAATACAAAATATCATGTGTGCTGGTTTTCGGTCAGGACAGGGTTATTTTTTTCAGTTAAGAGGAGGAGGCATGGCTAAGGCCCAGATATTATTCTATACCACCTTATGTCAATCCTGGGGCCAAAGGAAGAGACTCTCTCTCACTTCTGAGGAAAGGGGTTTCTTCTGGTCAGGAGAAAATGTGCTGGGGAAGGTCTAGTATTGTTGTGGGCTTTCCATGTGAATTGTTTCTTTGTTTTATACCTTTCGTTATTAATGTTGTTGCTGTTAGTGTTCATTTTCTTATCTCATTGCTGTTTCCAGTAAATTGTTCTTATCTCAACCCGTGATCTTTGCGTTTAGTGCATCCAGCTGGAGGAGGAGGAGGAGTGAGTAGCGATGTGGTTTTAGCAGGAGTACTAAATTGGAGAATACCATTTCTAAACCACAACATCGTGTCGTACCAGCAACTTTATTACAGTTTCCTACACAGGATGGGCCAAAATAAAAAGCCTGCATAGCTGGTGGTTTGAGAGTAACATCTTAGCAGTTTTAAGTGAGAAGCCTTTGAAATGTTGGGCTTCTGTGGTATTTTTAATATTGCCTTTTTCTGCCAGCTGACAAATATATTTCCTGAAAGGGTCAATTTCTCTCTGCAGCACAATGGAGATAATCAAAGGAAAGGAAGCACTTCCTAGAAGTGAGTCTGTCTGGCTTTGAAGGAGTGACATGAAAAAAGTGAGAAAGTTCTTGTAATCTTCATGTTTTAAAATACAGCAGAAAAATACAGGAATACAACCCCTTATATGACAGATGAGAGACTGTACCAGGAGAAGGATGAGTAAGCCAACCAGGTAGCAATTTCCACTTTGTCCCTTTCACTCCTGTGAGGAAGTTGTGAAGTTCCTTCACAAGGCTTTGCAGTTCCTGTGGATGGGGAAAAGGGCCCTTGGTGGGTTAGTCACTTTGTCTCTGGGAGACCTTGGCCATGCTGTTTCCTTCAATCCACTCATCCAGACAACTTCTTACTTGACAAATGTTAAACCTAGTTTTCACCTGAGCCAAGATAGTCATCTGCATCTTTCTCACTTGCTACAACCCAATGTCCAGTTCCTTATAAGGGGGACATCTGACCACCTGGCATGGTGGCATGGATCACCACTCACTGCTAGTTCTCACAGTGGCGAGTGTAGAGTAGTGAAGCCTGGAAGCAATTACACATGTCTAATTTCTGATCCTGAATGGAGGTGGAAGAACTCGGCAATATTTGGTGTTCAGTAAAAATACTTAATGGCACCTGGGTCATGCCACTGTGGGGAAGCCTTCCCCTTGCTGCCATCCATGTGTGGGTACAAGCAAATATTTGTGTTGGCAACATGGTACAGCTTTATTGATTACGGCAGTAAGTGATGTGAGAGGATGGTTGGCACTTGTTTACAGTAATGGAAGTACCTAACAGTACTAACCAGGGAATCCTGAGCAGCACTAACTTGGTGATATCTTTAAGGATGACAAAATTAAGCTGTGACATTAATATCACCTGTTGCAAAATGTCAACAGAACCACTGAACCCCATAAGAAGACAAGAGTCCTCTCCAGCCCCTGGGCTCCCTCCCCTGCTTGGTAACATCTGTGAAACTTTTGCGTTAGGATTTGAGTACCTAGAACAGAGATGGTGAGGTACCATGTGTGAATTTTCAAGGAAAAGTCATCTTTTACCTGAATCTAAACTGGAGTGATCCAGCTTATGGAACATTTGGAACCAGACAGATATCTTCATGAATTTAACTGAAAGTTGTCCCCAAGGTGTCAAGACTGTTCATGGAGTGAAAAAATGTCACCTACAAAGTGCAACAGCTCTCAACATTCAAACTCCAAACTCAAAGTCACAATTGATCAGGTTTCTTGAAGATTTTGTGAAGGTCAGAAGCTCTCAAAGTAGCTTTTGTTTACAAAGTTGCAATGATTCAGTCATGGAAATTATCTGAAGTCACCACATGAGGTAGTCTTTTTTCTTTGCTTTGAACTCTCTTGAAAGACAACTATAAATTAAATTAAATATTTTCCAAACATTAAAGAATTTCCAAATAATTTCCAAGAAGTTCTTTGAAAATCACTGCCACAGCAACTGCAAGTCACAGGTCACAAGATGGTATGCAGCATTCGAAAAAGGGGATACTGTTCATTTTGGTAATCTCTGTGTAACAAACATTAATATACATGCAAATTGCATTTCTACCAAGATATTGTACACTTGCATCTTCAGTTAGTGTTGCTGTGTATTTTTCATTCTTGCATTTTGAGTAACTGGTAGATGTCATAACATGATAGTTCTGCTTGCTTTTCTCAAGTGTGCATAAAGCCACTCATCTTTTGTTGCTCAGATAACATCAGGAAAGTTAACTCCCATGGTGGTGGAGGCAGAGAAACTATTTTCACCACCTTGCATAAAAGAAAGGTATATAGGTGAGATGGGTTAGACAGATCAGACCTGAGACCATTTCAGTGCCCCAAGCCAAATCACGTATTTCCTATTTGAATTATGAGCAATATAATTTTAATTTTAAGTTTTATCACCAAACACTATCAGTGCTGTCATTCAAATCTCTGTTGTTCCAGTGCCTGAAACACTATGCTGGCACATGTTCATACCACAAATGTGTTGTGCTTTTTTGAGGACAACCAGTTCCTTCTATTTCTAAGGCAGGGACAAAGGCGGCTATTACAAAAAGAGATTGAACATAGATTGTTTTCTCAGAGTTGTTTATTTTTATTAAGGTCTACTATTGTGTTACACTGTTACCCATGCTGCCACTCTAAGAATAACTAAAGTAAAAGTAAAAGAAAACCTAGAATGGAATTCCAAAAGTCTGGGGATTTCCAGATCCCAGAGATGATAAATAATATGTTTTGGTTTAAGAATAAGTGAATAATAAGTATGAAGAAAGCTTAAATGAGGCTGGGTTGATAACACATCTTTCTGTAATGGAAAGAAAGAGGCCAAATTTAGTACTAACCAAATAGTTCATTCTCCCAGAGTGGTGTGGGAGATGCATGACCTCACATGGATCTCATTATATTTGGATGTGCCTAATTGCCCAAATAATGATACAAATAAGAACAATATCTCTGGTTACAATGAAGAGAAATTGACATAATCACGAGTTTCTAATTCAAAACATAAGCTAACCTACAATTCACTGCAACTGCAAAATAGTGAGTAGGTTATTCCTCTGTGCTGCCTTTTTTTCCTGCCATTGTTTTATTAGAGGTGATAGTGGGTCATAGTATTCAGCAATTTTACCCAGTTTGATACTTTATGTGGGCATCTAGATCAAATTTGGATGTGTTCATCTTTCATATCTGTATGTTGTTCTGAAGAAAAAATCGACAACTTTAACATCACAGTGATTTGGGGCAGACTATTACAAGTATCTGATGTTGGTGGTATCACTAAAAGACTTGAGTGCTGCCTAATTTGTATGTATTAGGGGAAGAGGAAACAGGTTGGTGGTCATTTTTATTCATGCAAAAATGGAGCTTTCAGCTACAACGTGTCATCAGAAATGCAATTTTCTTGTTTCCTCTTCCCTGCTTCAGGTTTTCTTTGGTGTTATGTTTGGGGTATATTGTAATTATGTTCACAGAGTTGCTGTAGGATTTTAATTACAGAAAAGAAGAAAACTTCATGGTAACCCAACAAACTTCATTGTATTTTAAATTCATCTTTTGATGTCTCTGAACCATTGCATGTTTCTGGAGTCAGTGCTGCTGCCTTCCCTCCTCCACCGTGGAGGGAGACCAGCTTACGGTTAGGATTATGGATGAGACAACCCAGGAGAAGAGGGACAAAAATCATGTGAAGACAGAGTTTTAGCTCAGATAATTTCCCACTTTTCCCACTAACATCACATGTAGGTTGGGATGAAAAGGATAAAGTACGTTTTTTCTGAAAGAAGACACTAAGGCACAGTGAGGTGAGTGAACCACCAGATGGGATGAAGATATGGAGTCTGATTTGGATGTCAGCATCCCGTAGGAAAGCAGGCCCAGGTCAGACAGGCTTAACTATGGCACTCAGATTTCTTTACTTCTAAGTATGAGCAGCCGCACGATGATTTACAGCCCTCAGATTTATGCACTCTAATTTCTCGCACTTCGTTAATTTGTCTCATGCTCCTGAGCGTCCCGGGCTCTGCCGCGCTTAAACGGCTCATTTTTCTCTACCTTAGCCACAGCCGGGTGACAGCCGCGGTGGCGAAGCGACAGCGGCAGGCGGTGATGGATGGCAGGGAAGAGATGTGCGAGGAGAAGGACAGGGGAGGGCTCCCCGGCTGGGAAGGCGGGGGAGCGCTGCTCCCGCTCCCTCCTGGGGGGAGGCTGCGCGGGGAGGTGGCACCCGGGGGTGCTGCGTTTGTGGCGAGGCCGTGAGCCACTGCAGTCAATAGATGGCACTGCTTGGTTTGGTGTTACGGTTTTGCGGCGTTGGGAAGACAGGCGGGAGGCTGCTGGAGTTGGCAGCTTAGCCAGGCTCGGCTCTGCCTGCTCGGACTTTACTGAAGGAGCTGTTATTAAGACAAACAAACCAAGCTCCCCCTTCCCCGCCGCGCCCCCAAAAGGGGCTGGTTTCCTCCCCACAGCGGCGGGAGTGGGGCAGCCTGTGGCGGCTGACAGCCTCCCTTCCTCCTCTCCCCGTTGCCTCGGTTAAAATCACAGATCCCGGTTTGAAAACGTCTCCTGTCCTCTTGCGAGCTGATCCGCTGGGAAGGGGGGAGCATCCGGGGGGTTCCAAAGGCTGATCCAGGATTTGTGGCTGCCGTCGGGCATCTGGGCACAGGAGCAGGGCAGCTGGGGGAGTGCGGGGACTTGCGAGCTGTTAACATTCCGTCCGGTTCCATGTGACATCCACAGTCTATCCGAAAACGCTTCCCCCTGGCCCGAACTGACCCCGGATACCAAAAATTGGTAAAGCACATGGAAAGTGCCCACATTTATTCTTGTTTTGAGAGAGCTTTGAAAAATACCCAGTCAAAACAGCCTGGAAGAGTGGAACAGGTATTTGGGGCTGCCAAAGAAATGACAAAGATTACAAAATAATCAAGGATTTTTAACCTTCAATTAGCACAGCCCAGTATGCTACACTCAGTTCACATGGCTGTGGGCCTTTTCCCCACCTCACTATGGCTACATCCTCCATTGCTAATATTTATTTGGCCATGTTACCCATAGCCAAAAGTGTCCCTTTTTTTAATGGATGCATTCCCTAAACCTCTCTTCTCACATCATTAATATGGGCAGGCACAGCATGATGAGGTAATTTTTATGGAATAAAATTCAGACAAATTGAATTTGGGAAAAGCATCCTGCTAAGACAGTGACTGACTGATAAAACCGTATTCATAAGTAATACAGGATGGACCCGATTCCAGTCTGTATACACTCATTCATAGATGTTATTAATTGACAAATACATTAATGCATTTCAACAATCCCTGGTGCCAGGGATTAAATTTATCCAATACTATTAACATTGCTTACTTTGCAACAGAACCTTGGAAACCTTGTAAGAGATGGTACTCATTTTGCTCAGTGCTGTATGAATAAAAAAAAAAAGATGTCACTGCTCTACAGGAATGTAAGAAAACTTGCAGATTGGAAATCGCTTGAACACAGACTCAGAGAAACTCAAATGTGCTTCAAATCCCAAATGCACAGTTAGCAACTAGGTTTGGCCTCTCCTTCATTAGGAAATGCTGTAGCAGCCCCAGACTCGCTCCAAATCACAGCAGTAGATAGGGGGGAGTTAGGGGGGGGTCCCAGCCCTGGCTGGGTAAAGCCACCTTTGCAAGAGGATTGTTAGTGAGTTGAGTGGGAACAGATTGCATTTGTCATGTGCTGGGATTTAGTTTCCACACGCAGTCTGGTGGGGGTTTTCAGCATTGCTCCACAATGTAATTTGTGGTTTATTCTGTGGTTTATTCCAGCAGCAGTGCTGAAATCAGGTTAGGCTTTCTTCTTGATGCTGCAAAATCTAAAGGTGGTTTTTGTAGACAGAAGGGTGTACTTCCTAACAACTTACACAGTTCTTATCAGGACTAGCCAGCAAGGTCGTGAGGCTTTGCATGAGGATTTTCTTATAATAGTTCTTTGCTGCAGGTCTTCTGAAATCAGCAATGAGAGATATTTCCTTTTAAGAGAGAGTGAGGATTTTTTTGCAAAGTTTTATCGTGTTGTACTCTAACAAACCCTCCTAGATGATGGTAATAGGAAGTGTTTCTTATACAGTAATCATCCCAGGATACAGCTGGCATGAGTGTGTGGTGGTGAGGGCTTTGGCAAGGAATTCACTGCAGTTCTTTGCAGATTAGAGCAACAGGAAAATCAGTGAAGTTGCAGCACAAGAGACAGACAGATAAAGCTGAAGACAAAGGTAGAGATTTTAGTAACAGTATTTGAGAACATGTTAGTACAGGAACAACTGAAAGGTGTCAATGCTGTGTGGTTGAAGTCATCTTGAAGTTAGCAGTACTGAGCAGAGTGAGAACAATTGTTATGTCTGGGTCTTCCTTACAATCTGTCCTCCAATTTTGCTGCTGCTGGCCTGCAGAGTTAGTTAGCAGTCAGGAGAAAGGATATCTGTATAAAATACAGCTTTAACATTGGAGATAGCTTACAATGTAGGCAAATCCAAGACATCATAAACAAAAGAAGGAAAAATAGTTAATGACAAAAGGCAAGAAAACCACCTTAACCCCCAAATGTGTAACTGTCCTCAAGCTGTCTCACAGATCTGAGCTCAGTAGGAGCCATGCAGTGAGGCAATATTGTGCAGTTCATTGCTCCTAAATGAGTGCTGAAATAATACACTTGACATTAAGTTTGTATATGATGATTTGTATATTATCAGTGGAGCATATGTGGATATGCCCAGAATGGCAGGAGAAATTAAGTACTTCAGTCAGGTATAACCCAATGCTTCTGCAAACTGGCTGAGTTTTGCTGAAGCTGCTGAAGCTCCAGCAGTCCATACCATAGGAAAGTCTGATCCAAAGCTGTTATGTACCTGAATAACTGTTGCTCTGTATACAGCATGCCTCTCTGTGTCACTGTGTACTGAGCTGCTTGTTCAATTGCCAGCATATAAGGAAGCACAAAATGCTGACTCACATTCCAGTCACCACTGTTGAACTTAGTAGGAAAAACTTCATAGGTGTGGGAATTTTCAGTTTGATTTCAAATACTATTTGTGGACATTAGTTGTGTTTATTTCCAGGAGATGTCAAAGCCAGAGTGCATGCATTGAGAAAAGAACTAAACTTTGCCCAGAGCAGTGAAAGTTCAGGGGAACTCAGCTGTTGAAGAATTACTTGATAATCTGCCACAGGTATCTAAAAGAATAATGAAACTATTCAATGAGAAATAAGTTAAATTAGGAACTATTGCCTATATTTTTGATTTCCACAATCTGCTGGATCTTTAACTTAAAACTTTACATCTTTTAGCAGAAAAATTAATTTCTCTTTCACAAGTTCCACTTAGATTTTGTTGCTAATAAACCCAAGGATGTAAATACTATTAAGTACAAAACAGCCTGCTGCATAATTGTTTCAAAGCAATTACAGATTATATCGAGCCATTCGTTGAGCAGAAACAGTTTTTTCCAAGGCACCAGCTCCCTGTACCTTGAAATTTTATTAGTCTAAGAATTTCATGCACCATATGTTGTAATACGAGACTAGCTGCAATTGAACAAACAACTTTCTGATATATAAGTGAATGATAACCTGATTTTAAATGTGTTTATCTAATGAGATAGTAACTGTAATTTACAGCACATATAAAAACTCCCACTGTTACTCCTGGTGCACCTTTTGGCTAAAAAGGGTGATGCGCTGAGATATGCTAATGAATATCATCTTGGTTTTTACCAAGTCAGTAATAAAATTTGCATTTGATATTGTGCACAGTAAACTGGGTTATTAGCCTTGAAAATGAGTCTCATAAAATTTAAATATAGGCTTAAATCATATTAACTGTCCTGTAGATTTTCTGAGAGGCTTTAAAGCATTGTGCTCTCATTCTATAGCGTCAAGCATGCAGATGTCATTTTGCCTTCAGGGGTGCCCCGAAATAGTCTCTTACTGGAGCCTGCAGGATGAGCAGCAGATCGACCCCTTCTTTCACTCTTGGGGAAGTAGAGGTAGTTCTGGGGCTGGGAAAAGTGGGAAGTGGGGGAAGGAAAGGAGAGAAAGTATTGTTGCTGGGGTGTTGCCCATGGGCTTGGGCAAGACAAAGCAGAGGGTTCAGTCCTGCATGTCCAGCCTCAGTGGTCTGATCACCCACAACCACATGAGGGCTGAAATGTTTGTGTGCTGGGGTCATATCTGGTGCCAAAGTGGTTCTGTTTGTTGAGAGGAATGCTGTTTCAGCTGCACGCTCACAGAAGAGACAAGAATTTGATCCCTGGTGTTTTGAGTGAGTAGAAGGTATTGGAAACACAGATGGATCTACACTGTGGACAGATAAAGCTGATTCTCAGTACCTTCAGAGGGCAAATTGTTGGAAAGAAAGATGGGCAAAGTTGAAGCATGGTGACCTGTCTCCAGTTGGAGGGAAGCCCTACTCCCAGAAGTGTGCAGGGACAAACTGTGCTGAGACTGGTTTTGTCCAGCACTAGGTATTCTTGTGCACATCAAGGTTAGGCCTTAAACACTTTAGAACACATCTTTAAAAACTTCTGTCTGTTTTAAAAGTAAGGCTGTACACATGGAGATTGCTTATGTGGTATGCCGGACCTTTTGGTTCACTTTATGAGACCAAACCTACTTCTATTAAAGGCTGATGTTTTCAGGGAAAGGAGGACATATCTTGCAGCTGTTGTCCATCACCAATGCAGTGCTGTCTCTTCTTCCTTAAGAGTCTATTTAACCATTATGCTTCTTTTACCCTCCATAGTGTTGTAATGTTTGCTAGAAATCAGACTCTTTTTTTCCAGCTGGTTGCTGTGATTGCTGTAGGTCAGAGGGTAGGTTTATTTTAGCTATTAGGATGAATTTCTTTACAGTGAACGTGGCGAGACACTGCCGAGAAGCTGTGGATACCCCATCACTGGAAGTGTTCAAGGCCAGATTGGATGGGGCTTTGAGCAACCTTGCCTAGTGGAAAGTTGCAGAGAAGTTGGAGCTGGATGACCCATGGCGAGGAGCTGGAACTAGATGATCTTTTAGGTCCCTTTCAGCCCAAACCATTCTACAGTTCTGTGACTGTCAGAAAAGCTTTGTCTCAGAAAGGAGCCTCTGTTTCAGTCAGTCAGGTAATGATATCATTGCACAATATCATTATAGTTGTACTACTGGCTATATGTCCATCTGGAAGATGTTGCCACTTTGAAATGAGGCAGAGTCAACGTGTATTCGGGGCCAAAAATGTAATGAACCTGTTTGCTTATCTGTGCAAGGTCGTCTATTCTTACTCTTACTCTCGTACTCTCTCTACTCTACTCCTACGACACAAGTGTAACAAGGATAAAATGACAGTCTTGTAACAAATTACAGAATCTCAAATCTTCTTATCAGTGAAAGTGTCTGGACATGGAGTAGGGTATTAGTCAAGCAGCTCCAAAGCATGGTGCCTGCTGCCTTCAGAGTGGGCCTCACGCTGACACTGAGAAATCAGCCTTAAAGTCTGATGTATGAGGCTGAATATCCCAACCCTGCTGCTGCTGGCATTTATTACTAATAACTCCAGGAATTCTTCATAGTATTATTGTCAGCACCTTTTAAAATAAAATTATTTTAGCACAATCAATGTAATAAACGGCACTTACATAAACAGGAACATGGTTGTCTTCTGCTACTCCCTGAACAAAACCAGTATTGTAATACCAGGGCCCAGTGATGCTTCATCAGGCTAGGCTGACTGCCAAGAGACCAGGCCTTGAAAACTGGAGGGGAAAGAAAAAAAGAAAAACAGAAAAAATAAGCAAAACATTCTCCTAGCCTGGAAAATGAAGGATTTCCTGACAGTGCAGGGAAGTTTCTTGTCTGGGTGCTGCACCCTTAGGCAGTTTGCACTGCCCTTCCCACAGTACTCTGTCTCCGTCTGTTCCAGTGTATTACGATTTGGCAGGCGCCCGAGCTGCATTATGTAGTGTTAAAAGAGACTGACACTTCCTTTGGCTGAGACATCTTTCCCGACTGAGCCTTCCCCACTCAGCTTAAAGAAGAGGAAGTGCCAGGCTGGTTCCTCTTGTTTGACTGCTAATGACCCAGCTCCATGGACCACCTAGCAGGTCCTTCCTGGTATGGCTGGCTGAGGAATTAGAGGATTGCTTTATTACTAGGTTTATCTAAAGCAACTATAACATTGCCAGATAAGGATTCCCCAGGACAAAAATTAATATCTCAAACGTTAATAGCCAAATTTGGTTTTGCTTGACTTCTGTGCACTATGAAATTTTTCTTTGGAAAAATGTGATGACACAAAAGACATAACTAAGGGCTTGGATATTGGCTGAATAGTTTTGACTTTCTTTTGTCATTAAAAGCAGCTGAAAGGAGCTCTTCGTCATCATTAAGGTTCCCATGGTATCATGACTATGAGCCCTGCTTGAGGGATTGTGTCTGACTGGGACAAGCACAACAGTATCAGAATAAGGTGTAAACACTGATTTCATCCCTGATCTTCCTGAAGGCCTGGGCTCCTACTTCCTCTTTCATGGCAGAGATGGCTTCTCCTTCTATGCGAGTATCATTCAGGGGAGGGTGGATGGGAGAGAGATGGTTTGGTGGCAGGGCGCAGATTTGAGGCTCCACTCACTTGCTGCCATGGTACAGAGGGAAAACCACATCTTTAGACCGCCTTCAATCTAATCCCTGTTGCAGGCATTTCATGCCAGAAAATATAGATTTTTAATTTACCTATGCCAGGATGGTGGCTTCAAGTAACTTTTGACTGGCTACACTGACTTGTGGAAATAGCAATGTAAAGGAGTGAACACCCAGAGAAAGGAAGACAGCTTCAAGATAGGTCTCAAGTGGAGGCCGAGTACCTGTGTTACGAGTAAGTTTTTCCCTTTAGCTTGCCTGGCTGGTCACCAGTAGCATTAAAGTGAAGCACCATTGCAAATCATGCATGTAGAAGTCATCATGCTGAGGTTTTTTCTTCTTTAGGTTACCCTCTTGTATCCTCAAAATATTGAGGATCCTGCTCGTTTTAGCCCTCAGTGCTGGAATGCCTCTGTCTGTACCAGCATGTTCTGTCCCCATTGTCACTATGAAGCGTAACAACACCGGTGCTTACAATGGTTTATTAGCTGATTTATAGGGGTAAATCAGGGGTAAATTGAGCCCTTCTTTAGCAAGCCTTGAGTTCACAATGCCAAGATATGCTGAGCATAAAAACTCATGCGGGGAAAAAAGAAGGGCCAGAACAATAGTGACACTGTGTGGAGCCAGGTTCTATATGCAATCACACAGTCTCAGGAGGTCCGTGAAGAAAACACAGCATGCAGTACGGTGGATGGGTGTGTAAGCACAGGATCACCTATTGTGTTGTCTCAGAACGATGTAAGTATTTCTGGGGAAAAAAAACAAACACCAGAAGTAAAATGGTATTGTTTGGTGGGAGGAAAGAAAATTCAGGGACAACTTTTACTAAGTCCAAAGTCAGATTTTCAAATTTGGCTTTGCACTCAAGAAAACAGAAGAACGTGAAAAGAGAAGAATTGAAAGGAAAACAAAACTGTGTGATGGTTTTGTTTGGACCTCTACTTTTTGTAAAAATAAATATTTTGCCATTTCTAGAAATCATATCTGTTTTCAGTATTTCTAAATATACTGCATATTTATTAACTGTTTATAAAGGCATGTGAAAATTACTTATATATATATGTATCTATACAGATACGTATGCACACATGTGTAAAATAAGACTATTTCTCATGTTTATGCACACAGCTAGAAAGACCCAGACTTCACTCTGGAAAGCTTTTGATGGAAAAGGCAGAAGAACTTGAGTGGGAAACTCTATCCCCTTGTTTTGTCAAAGTGCTATCGCTATGATACCAACAGCCACAACTTTTAGGTGACAAAGTCCCAGTATCACAGAAAGCCTGGCAGTGCTGTCAGCCTAGTTAATCTGCAGTTATTCTGTAACTTCATGTCAGGAGCTGAAGATGTCCAAGTCTAAGATTGTGCTATGCTGGAAAAAATTTCTCAGAAAATTTCAGCCTACTAGCGATCGTAGAAAACTGAAGTTGTATCCATGTTAAAGGATCCTTGTGTCTCAGGCTTTAAAGTTCTGATAACTTTCATGGCTATGTCCAGACTGTAGAGCAAATAGGGTCTGAGGTTGGAGACTTGTTGGAAATAACTGTGTGCCTCTTGCCTTGACCTACCCAGCTTTCATGGGTAGGTCATGATGGCACAGGAAGTGCCATCAATATAGTGGCATCACATAGTGTGCATCAGTTCTCCATCTTCTTGTGTATCTGGAAGGTGGTAGATGCATGTGCCTGGATACCAGAGTTGAGAAATACTCTTTTGTCTCAAATAGTCTGTACTGTCTTTTTGCAGGTAGTTTTATGCCCTTTCTGTGGGGAAGAGAATAACAACGACACAGGGAGAAGTTAGAAGACTTACAGGATAAATTCCTCAGACCTACTCAGGAGATAGAGTGGGTCTGCTCTGCTGGAGCAGGGGGAAAAGGAAGCTCAGCTCCTCAGCAGCATGGCTCCAAGTGTCCAGGTACACACCAAAGCAAGCTGGACATACATGTTTCACAAGAAAAGTCTGTCTGGCACTGGCAATCTCTTTTTTATAGAATAAATGTCCTGCTTCAGCCAAATGCAAACTAGCAGTCTGTACACAGTCTGAAGAGGCAGTCTTTGTCTCCCAGATGAGCAGGTTATAAAGTTTTAGCAACTGTAAATGTTTGGCTGATGTTTTAACTCAGCCAATCCACATAAAAAAAATAAACAAACCTCAACACCAAAATATTTTGAAGTACTGATAACGGGATACGGCAGCCTGAAAGACTGCCCATTTTATGGCACAGTGCATCCTCTCTCAGACTACTCAGCACATCTTCTCTCAAAGGATACAGGACTGCTTAGCAAGCAGGGTGACCTGACTACAGAGTATGTAAGAGAAGGCAGAAAGAAAACAATGCAGACATATATTAATGGGTTTTATATGGTGGCTTTTTTTTTTAGAACAATTTTCTCCTACAGAATTTCTGAAAGTAGTCACATTTTTTTTTATTTCTAGACTGGGTTCTTTTTTCTGCGTGAGTAAGTGCAGTCAACTCTCCTCCTACCTGCTGTTTTGTTTCCACTCTATCTGAAAAATACTGTGCCTGTGAAACTCCCTGTTTCAGTAAGAGAAGGCTTCTGGCCCACTTGATCACTGTGGGAAATCAGGAAATGAGCAATTGGGCTCAAACTCCAAAAGAAAGTGAAAAGAATAACCCAAGATTTTAACAAACTGTATGTTTGTGTGGGCTTAGCTCACAATGTGTGTGATGTGCAATGGACCATCTTTTACCCCTCTGGTATTTAGACAGCACTGATGATACTGGGTCAGTCTTGCCTGAGACCTGGGACTTTGGTAGCCCTTCAGTCACAGTGCCAAGAGTCCTTTCACTTTGACTGAGTGCTTACCCAAATCTTTGTGCAGAACCCTCCACGCAGAGGCTGGCTAGAGATGCCCACCCCCATCTCAGTCCCAAGGGTGAGCTGGAGCCACAGCCTCTGCAAAACAGATGCTTGCAGGCACTGCTGAAGAAACTCAATACAGAAACAGAAAATTCCTACAACTGTGTGGTTTTGCAGATGAAATCAATTTGCTTTTAGCCTGGTGGGAACCTGATGGCTGATACTGCTGTACCTTTGCACCTTCCCTGGGCCCTTAATCATCTTTGCATCTAAGATGGACTAAACAGTGGATAGTTTGGCTTGTTCCTTTGTGCATGATAGATACAGGCATTTCCTTTCCTGACCATGATGCATGCACAGTAATCCCTGTATCACTGGTTTACACTGTTAGGCAGTACCTCATGTCTGGAGTAGTTTCTTTAAAATACTGGCAGATAGAGGTTGTAAAGGAGTAGCAGCTCATTCACTGCTTGCCTTTTAGCCTGTGGGACATTCCTTTGCAAGCCCAATAGCTGCATATGGCATTTCTAATTTCAGCTACAGTGATATAAAAAGCACGAAGACCAGTTTCCCCTGAAGCCATCAAGATTCCAGGTACTACTTCATGAGGCGTGCCTTTAGTGTAAACTCCGTCAGAGTTTTTATGGGGGATTTTTGCAAGGCTGTAGGAAAACATGAACAAGGGTCATGGACTCTGATCGAGAGCAAGCCTGGTAGTTCAAAATAAATCCCTTTACTCACATAATCTTCCATATGAAAAAAGGTGGGGTAAAGCAAGAAGGAAGGAAGGAAAACCTTGTCCATTTTGGCCGATTGGAATAGTTTTCCATATGTTAAAATAAAATATTCATCAAATATAGCTTTTCTGGCATTGGCTCTATCACCAAAGTGAATTTTATTTACATCTCTCCGAGTCCCACTGCAGCCCAGCATGGTTGTGTCTGCCTCAGCTGCAGGCACGTTTCCTCTCCCTGGCTCCGATCCGCATCGCTTCCCTCATTCGAAATGTTAACAGAAGGGACAAAAGAGATGGACTTTCAACTGGTCCTCACCACCGATGTGAACAGCGCTACCGACAGTGCTCGCCAGGTTTTGCTGGCAATAGGTGCCTGATCCAACAGTGCAAAGAGAGCAAAATGTTCTGCCTGTTGGGGAGAGCGCGAGGCACCCAACCCGCCACGGAAGCAGAGTTGTGCCCGCCACCCTCCCACACTAAAACGTGACACCCAGCGTGTCTGCAAGGGTTTAAAAAACCCCTCCGGGCTGGGGAGGGCCGCGGGGGGCTAATACAGAGCTGGGTTGCCACAACACTGGAGGCATTCAGAGAAGAGGGCTGCGGTTGCTGCATAGGCACATTTGGCCCAGGTTGCCAAAGAGGCTGTGTGTGTTACTGCAGAGGAGTACACTGCCTGCCACTGTTGGGCTATTAGTATGGAAATGAGGCATGTGTGTGACAGGTGGCCTTACAACCAACACAATTAACTTTCTCCATTAGCTGACGCACTGACAAAACAGATGCAGCATCAATAAGCACCAAAAAACCCACAAACACTGAATAGGAATGACACGTTGCACACCCCTATTATTTATAAGGAGGAACAGCATAATTTCTTTGGGATGCAGTGGCAAGTAGGAAGTGATTGGGTTTTTTTCTCCCCTGATTATGATGTTTGTTTGCTTTCTTAAAATTATCATTTTAATCTTGAACTTTATAGAGGCATTTCTGCGAACTTTAAAGGTCTCTCAGTGAGGCACAGCAGTCTCAGGAAGGTTTGTCACAGCTGTGGTGCAGGAAGAACACAGATTCTTTGATAGGAAATAATTCCAAGTTGCAGAAGTCATGTCACCATGTTCTGAACTATAGAGAATTACTTCCCAGCCCTCCAGTACAGCACATTTTAGTTGCCTCTGACAACACTGGTAAGGACAGTTAAGGGGGAGCAGCTGGTCATATCCCTAACATGAGTTAAAGGGCTCGTGGCTCAGCTGAAAACATGGGGTTGGGAAGGAACACTTGCCATATGAGATTGCAGCAGAGGAGCATGTCATGTTGGCTTTAAAGAAAATTAGCTTAAATATTAGTTGTTCATAAGAAGTAAATAAAAAGAGGAGATAGTTGGTTTAGGTTTTAAATTTCCTGGTTTGGTTTTTTTCCGGTCAGGCGTCTCCTCCTGACAAGGTGTACGAACCATACTGGGGATTTAAAAAAGAGCAACAAATTGAACCGTCTGAAATGCAGAACTGTAATGTAATAACAAAAATTTGCATAACAGCCTCCTTATGTCAGCTGGTACCTCGTGAAATATTTAGAGATGTGCTGAGTAGTATCCTTGGCGCATCCAAATTCTCATTGGCCTTTGGCTCCACTGGTCTACACCAGAGTTTTCCCAGGTTAAAGTCACTAAAGATCTCATCCTGTATTATCCCAGTATGAAAATGTCCTGGAACACAGCATCAGCTGTCAGGCTGCCCTGGCAGCATACTAATTCATGCCAAATGAATGGCCTCCAATCAGGAGGATGTTTGAGGAGATAAAGCACTCAGTCTGTAAACCAGTCCAGTACTGCCCTGTTTAAAACCCACTGACCATCTTTCACTGGCCTATGAAGTGATAGGTGGGAGTCAGCCCCACATCACAGACAAGGAACTGCTGTCCTGACTGTGGAGATCAGTGCTGGACTGTCTGCAAGTGCCAAGATGAGCTGTATTAAACTGGTCAACTTCCACGGTGATGAACTGCTTTCTGGCCATCCATCTGCCTTGCACTATTTTCAAGTGCACAGAGAATTCTGACTACATTTTACAGCTGCAGATTTGGAGCCAGGCTTTTCTCAGTGGTGCTGAGCAATAGAACAAGAGGCAATGGGCAGAAACTGATGCGCAGAAAGTTCCACCTGAACATGAAGAAGAGCTTGTTTGCCGTGTGGTTAACTATGCACAGATTGTCCAGAGAGATTGCTGAGTCTTCTTCACTGGAGGTACTCAAGAGCCATCTGGACACAGTTCTGATCCTGCTTGAGCAGGGAAGTTGGACCAGACGATCCACTGTACTCTCTTCCAATCTCACCCTGCAACAGGAGAGTTTCTTGTGATAGATCTAGTGGCAGCAAGGCCAGCACCAGGATGGCCATGGTGGAAAGCATGAAATCTTACCTAGAAAGTAGTAGCTCGCTCTCCATAGTAATTACATGAGCTATTAATTTTATTATGTTGTGTGGTGCCTTGGGATACATGCCATGAAAGACCCTGCTATTAAAGCATACTTTAATTGATTGAATTATGGGACATCCAAAGCACAAAACCCCTGCTAATCTAATTAGATGTCCTAGGTTATGCATTTTCTTCTCCCTTCACTGTAAAGCCGGTTTCCAGCTCTGGTGTGCAAGTGTCTACACTGTCAAGCTTCACTCTAAGGACCTTGCTCCATGATCCAAGCCACATAAAGCTGGGTGGACTTTCCCATCGGACACATCTACCTGACCACCTAATGGATCTCAGCATGTAGGTGTCAATGTGAATGAAGATGTCTCCAGGGACGGGGATGTGGAATGGTGTGAAGGTGGGTTGTCCTTAATGGGAAATTCCCATTTCACGGCCTCTCTGTGACTAAGGAATGCAGCTAAGGTGATTGACAGACAGACAGCCTCTTGACTCAGTTCAGGGGGCCTCTTCCACTTTGGCTGTGATTTGGATGGAGTGACTGAGTTATGGATAAAAACACAACTGAAATTTCCTTGTTGCCCCTGTTCCCACTTTGTGTGCATTGTCTGAAAGGTTCATGGAGCATAGTTTCATCTCCTGGGTTTTGCCAATTTTATAACTATGACTTATTTGTGCATGATTTATTTGAGGCTATGAGCAACCTTTTTAGAAGGAAAGGAGTATTTTTAGGAAGTATGACAAAACAAAGGAGGAGCTATTTTTTTTATGGTGTTAATTATATTCATTTGGCAATGCAAATAAATAGCCACTTATTTACATGCACATGTGGAAATAAGCATTTCAGTAAATGTTCTTAGAAAAGCAAACAAGAGGAGTGACCAGACTGTTCAGCATCCACTCAAAAATAATTGTTCCCATATTTGCTCAACTGGAATCATAAATTTTCCTCAATAGCTTTTTACTTGCCTTGCTTCATCCTAAAGGTGCCCTTTTCTTTGATTTTCAAAAAGTTAGAGACATTTATTGAACAATTATCAAGCCAAGTCAAAAGGAAGTTTGTGGATGTAGGTGGGTTTGTATGTGAATATAGCTGTCAGCTTCCATACTTATTTATGTATCTAAAACTGTTCTTTTCCCATTTTAAAGTATGAAGTCAGATATTTTTTGGCATCAAAACTAGAATGCACCAATGTGTTCTGGCTATTCACACAATTACATAATAAGTGACAAGAGTTCTTAGCGTGAACTGAGTCATTCTTATTAAACCTGCCTCTGTGTTTTTGACTAGGAAAGCAGCTGGTTATTCAAAATAAGACTATTTTCTCACAGATATTTAAAAATGTCAAAAACTTTTTAAAAGCTTCTCTATTTCTTAGAGCTCTAATTTAACCTAGTGAACTGCCTGCCTGTTTTTACTTCGTTAGCATCTAAATCATAATAAAAGACATTTCCAGGATGTCTCTTCAGACGTGGCTTGCTAGCATGACAAGATGAGGCACAGGAACCTTGAAACACTCTCTACATCCTAATTTGTTTGCTTTTGTTACAAACTGACTCTAAGACAGTTATTATGAGGGGGCTGGAAGATTTCTTTTCCTCCTTCAACATTTCCTTAGTATTGTCTGTGTGATTTTTTCCTTTGATACTAAGAAGTAGAAGAGGGAACAGAATCCTGGACTTCAATAAGCAAATGCTTTTCAGATCTCCTCTGAGAAATATCATATTTTGGTAATCTCTTGAAAATATCATCAGAGGGGTGCTACCCTGAAGGTGCACTTCAGTAGATTGACAAGTGGGTGGCACATTGCCATAGGCCTAAAGGAGACAGCGGACCTTCTGCAGAAGCAATTTGCTACCAGACAGGATGCCTAAGAGATGGATTGGAATAAATAACAGACTAATATTATCTCTTAAAACTTGCCACAGGAAAATATCTTCAAAGGAAACTTCTTCAACTGTATTTAGCTGTGGAACTCCTTGCTACAGGATGGTGTGGGTACCAGGAATTTACTTGAGCTCAAAAACCAGCTGGACAAATTCATGGAAGAAGAAACTATCAAAGGCTGTTATACCATTATACTAGGAAACACAAGAAAGTCACTTTTGTTCAAAATCTCCGACAGCAGCACAGAACTCTGCACCAAAGGGAGTATTGCATTTCTGCTCTTCGATCCTTCTCTGTGCATCAGCTCTTGGTGACTCTTGGAGCTGTATTCTGACACAGATGGATTTGGGGTCTCACCCAGGATGCCCATAATTATGATTTTGGGCTGCCTTTCACTATGCTCGGATCATATTGGATAATATTGTGTATGCAATGTTTGAGGCTTATTTCTAAATTCAGAGTTCCTTTGAACAAAGAAGTAAAAAGGGATGTCTGTGATACAATTAATTTAGAAATGTGCAGAACTGTTCTGTATCTCAAAGACCTGTGTTAAGGACAGCATTATGAACGACAGTTGTCTTGAAGCTGCATTTATTTCAATCTCAATTAATTTAAGCTACATTTTGTTATAATAATTTATCATTTGCAATTCCAGAATCAGAAAGCTATTGGTTGATGCAGTCACTCCTCTTCAATTATGATGGCTTCTTTAGAAATGATTGCAAGGAGAAAAAGCCAGCATACCTGTTCCTTTCCCATTATAAGGTTATATAAACATATATATATATATCTGTATGTATGTATGTATGTGTGTATATATATATACATACATATTTAAAATTAGATAATTGTATATTAAATATCATAGTTATATATATTTAAAGTATTACATATGGACTTATGTATATGTGTATGTGCACATATGACCAGTTTATATATGTAATGTTTTAAACATACTATATATAATGTAAAACTGTAAGTTTATAAAATGATAAGATTACAAGGCAATGAAACGAGTCCTACTGAAGTCTTTCAGGTACAGCAGTACAGAATTTGGACAGAAGTGGATGGGCAAGATCCATCTGATGGGAGGAAGGGATGGTGGTGGATGTGCTTCTTTCTTGAGAGATCTTTTTTAGAAAAGTGCAAAAGCTGAAAAATTGCTGAGCCTGAGCTGGCAAACTGACTGCAAGCCTAATGCAAAGCCTGATGGGGTCAGCTGAAGCCTGAGGCAGCACGGCTTTGTGAGGGGTACTTGCTGGACTGGGACAAAAACTGCTCCAAGCCAGTTTATATCATGAACTTGAGGGAAGGATTTTGTCCACTTTGCAGCCTCTAGTTCCTCCTCTCTCAGTATTTACACCTTCTCTTAGACTGTGGGACAGTGTCTTGGATTTACCATATCTATGGCCGAGCTATAAAACACATATCTGTGCACTCAGAGTATCCAGGGCTTTCTTTCCTGCCATGTGAAATAAAAGGCCTGCTTAAAGGCGGAAAGCCAGGGGAAGCAAATGGAACTAATGGGAAAGGTGCATCAGTGTGACCTAACTCCACTGGTTTAACAAGGCTAAAAATGCATGACTCAATTACACAAGAGTTAGCTAATGAGGAATGGGGAAGATGTTACAGTTTAAAACAAATGGCTACTAAATGAATTGGGTGCTGCCTTTCAAATCTTCGCCATTCAACAAAAACCTGGCAAGACATTTTCTTCACAGGATATGAATCATCCGAAATAAAAAAAGCAAGACTAGGGCCACCTACATTCAGAGTTTGTACAGTATGACCTTAAGGCCCAACATCTACCAGAAGTTGAGTAGCAAAAGGCCAAGCTCCAAAGAATAAAAGGGCTTACATCAGTATTAAATAATTCTTTCTTAGAGATGCAAATTTCTAATTAGTTACTGTGGAAACTGTAGAGGCCTGGAAGTAAGCCCCGCACAATGAGAATGAGAGTTTACTTTTTTGATTTACTGCAGGGCTGCAGTAGTTGAGGGAGGGCTGAGAGGGGGAAATAAATTCATTGCTTTTAACATGACAACAGAATAAAGTGCAACAGAAGAAGTGACTTTGTTTTGTGCACTGCTGCTGCTGCTCCGACAGATCCCTGAGGAGCTTTATGCTACACAGGCTCACTTAAAACATCTCTCAAGGCATTGTAAAATGCTTTGTTTACAAACAAGTGACTTTCTCAACACCCTCACTCGTTACATCTCTGACAAAGCCTTGGAAGGGTGTTTTTCAAAGCCAGCAGGATATGGGGGTGCCTTCTGTTGGTTAGGTGACCAAACTGAGGTACCCAAATTTCAAAGTATGCCATTACTGAAAATAAGAGTGCCCTAACCCGACCTATGCTGAGCACCAAAATATCTTTTTGGAATTACTTTTAGGATCCTGAATGAAGAGTAGAAATAATTGATTATGTTGTTCTTTGCCTTCTTTATTTTTGTTTTACTTTACTTGTAATTATTTGGGAGACGTGACGCTTCTTTTTGGCTCCACCTGTCTGAGCCTTCCACTGGCATCAGGTGATTTGCCATCTGCCCAAGGAGATGTCAGGATGAAGGAGAATGAAGCACCAGTCTGCTTTGTAGGTGGACTACAGCCAAAACAAAGGATTGGTGCATTGCTGCTTGTTAGTAACTGCAGAAGGCTAGCTTGGTGTGATTCAGCAAAGGCAGGAATATTAGCTCAGCCAGGATAGGGAAAGCATCTTTCCTCTTTGCAGGTCACAGAATTAATTTAATTAGGACTATACTTGTTTTAGCTCTATGGGCCATGCTTGTTTTAGCTCTATTTCCACCTTGATAAGCCCCAGATATTTCTGAAGCAAGGAACCACTTATGCTAAGATAATAGGAAGCTGCCACTTTTTTTCAAACATGTTTCTGAAAATGCAGCTAAAAGCTTACAGATAGCACAGAGAAGGAAAATCAGAAAGCTAATAATTGCAACACTCTGATCTTACCATGGGAAACTAAGAAGAGCTATAAATACGTTAAACTGGTGTATAATCTCTAAGAGCATGATTCTAGGTCAGCATCAGTGCAGAATTTCAGGGTACATATCCTGAGCTGTTGCTGCTTAACACTTTTGTCTTTATGAAGTCCATGTCAGAGGCTGGGGTTTATTATAATCAGTCCACTTTAGCATCCTTAACCTTTGTAGGTAATGCAGGAGTTGAAGTTACCCGGGTGTGCCTTTAGTATTTTGAGTTGGGATTGGGCTGGCCATCATCTTCCCTTGTTGCATTGTCTCCTCATACCCATGTTTGATACTGAATCAATTTTTAGCAGTGACCTTAGCTGTCCGAGCCCTTCCCTGAACTGTATAATTAGCCATTCATAGCAGGACACAGAGAGCACTCTTCTGCACATCTGAGTTACCTGTAACTCTAATGGAAGTATCTGAATAGCTCTTTTTAACGCTTCCTGTGGGTCATTCCTCCCAGCAGTTGGGTTATTACCCTGCCATCCTGGCCAGCCTTGTGTAATGACTTGTTTTCATCTGATTCTCACTGCCCCTAAGAGCTGCACCCAGAATTATCTGTCAATCTCTTTGGACTGCTGCCAGGGAAGAAGTATTTTAATAGCACTTGTTTTCTTTGCTACTTCTGTACAAAGTCCTTTCTTTAGTATTTTGCTACTTTCCCATGCAGGGGGTTGAATTTTCTCTTTAGCAAAGTACTGAGCTAGTCACACAGCCTCTTCTAAAGTTAACTAAACAAGCAAGGATCACCATTTGAGTTCCTCCAAAAGTGAAAATCTGTCTTTGAGAAATTTTTTAGTTGATACAGAAGTTGAGAAATCTGCAAAGAAGCACTTTTCCTGCACACTCTAACTCTTCCAGAGCTTTGAAGAGCTGGCACCATCTGAAGTGTGCTTACAATTCCTGCACCAATATTTCCAGAGAACAATCTCATCAAACCTCCTCAGAGATGATGAGCCATAAAGTTCTTATCTTCATAGAGACATTCCTGATGACTTTCTCCAGGCTGCTGCCCCTTACATAAGCATGTGGCTCAGATTGTATAGTAATCAAGCATCATAACAGTAGTGCTTTTGCCTTTTCTCCTTAACTAAAAATAAAATAGGATTCATAGCTGAACAGTTGGTGCACAAATAGCCTCAAGGACACCTGAGAAATCATGTTATTTACCTATTTTTATCTTTGATATAAGGGTTAATATATACAGTTTGAAATACATTTGCATTTCAAATGCCATAGAAACTATAAAACTCTCACCTTTAGCTCTATCCCAGTAATTATTTGTAAGGAATTGGTTTAAAGTAGTCCATAAAAATATTTTTCATCCCATTCTGCTAATTCAGCTTCATTGATATTTTTCAGAGTTTGTTCAGAGTCAGCATGCAAATTCAAAAAATTGCTGATGATATGAAAGTGTCTGACTAGCTGATGTCCTGCTTCCTCCAAATCTGGAGCTCCTGAAGTACTCAGATCCTCAGCAGCTCATTTGGATGAGTGGCTGGGAGCCAGAAAGCCTTGCTATCTTTAACATTCATCTTCTTCGGGCTTCTTTCACAGTCCAGAATGTGAAGATTCGTGGTACCAGGGTGTCCATCAGATGGATTACCTAGGAGCTGAGATTTGATTCCCTTTTGTTTCCTATTGGAACAAAACATAGATATGAAACTCCCCATGAAATGAGGTTACTTTTCTCTGACAAGTTCTGCTCCAAAAAACCCGACTATAGTTTTCCAAGGCTTATGGGAACTTTGGGAAATAAATCTTTTAATTCTTCCTAGACTGATGTGAGAAATAGTTTATTGAATCATTTCTACTGAGAAATTAAAGGGAAGGAGAAGAAAGGAGCAAGGAAGTAGTATAACTAAAACTCCAGGGTCATAGCCTGACAAATTAAAATTTATTCTGCTTTCTAAAAATGGGCTGGAGACGTTTTATTTGAAACAGTCTTAAAACATTACTGTCCCTGCATACTTGGGGAGGTGGGGGTGGAGTTTATACAAGAAGAGAGGATCATTCCTCTCACAATGCTAATGGCTTTACTAGGACTGTAGAGAATGATTACAAATAAAACAACATTTCAATCCATTTTCCTAAGGAGCCTTCACTTAAAGAACAGAAAAAAATTAAACCAAGACAGTAAAACTCTGAGAAAACAAAGGAGGGGAACTGCCAGCCTGTGAAGTCCTAATGCTCATTATATCTGGTGCATGTTTAGCTTGTAGGGAGGGTTTGGGAAGGAAAGTAATTTAAGCAAACCAACCTGGGCCATCTTTTCATTCTTTGTTATGCACTGCTGTTGTTACCTTTAGAAATCTAGCAGCGGGGCTGGTTGTGTCCTGTTTTAGTGCCCTTCGTAAAGCATTCCCTTTTCACCAGCTCCGATGGCCCCATTGGAGTGGCCATGACAATGGATGTTCATTTTACCGCTATAAAAGGGTTTAATGATTAAAAGGCCGCACCATTGCACTCAGCCACAAAACTCATTCTTCCACTTCTGTGGAGCCCTTTGATTCAAAATGTTCTTTTGACAGGATCAAGAGTGGTTTTCATTCTGTCGGGCAGCAGAAACATCTGCATTTTTTATCCTCTGCCTCCTCCTCAGTGCACATAGTTAATGTGTAATTAATGAAACATCCCTTCTCGGAGTGGCACACAATCAGGGTAGGTCTCCCACCAACCTCGCTCCAGCTCCAGTAAAGCAGGTTTGCTTTTATATCCTTGTACTCTCATTCAACAGTAGTAATAAACCCAGTTCCAGGCTTATCTAGCCAGCTTACATCTTAATCTTTCTTTTTCCTCCCCCCCCCTCTCTCTCTGTCTCCTCAGGGAAAAGGGATGAAAAAAAAAAAAAAAGAACTTCTCTTTCTTTTGGGTTATCCGAGCACATTGGGAGGGGGGAACCAAACACACCGCAACATTCAAAGCAAAATAGAGAGAACAAGGGGTCTAGGAAAAAGTCCCCTCCTCCCTCCTTTCTCTGGAAGGAAAAATAAAGACCTTGGTAAGTAGTCAAGCAAGCTGAAAAGGCAGTTACACAGGAAGGATTTCTAAGCCCTGTAGAGTAGGGCCTTCAAGAGTAGGGAAGTTCTTGCTCTCATTAGTGCAACACATCTGAAATCTAACACATAATGTGCCAGAAAACTGCTACATCCTTCTACACGGGAGTAGCCTCTTCATTTGCTCTTCCAGTTGCAGAATTTGAAGGGCCAGAGGTGTGCTTGAGAAATACTGCATTAATGCCCAAGTATTGTCAAGTCTAAGGCTACGTATTGCACAGTGACTGATGAATGTTTTACAATTGTATTTACTTACACAAGCTTTATATTAATTTGTTTAATCTTTGCTAAGTTTGCCACAAATGACTGTAGAATAATGGAGAAATGTAGCTCTAGCATTTGTTCAATTCTAATAACACTTCAGCAACGCTGAATGGGCTCTGAGTGATGAAAACAGATTCAGATGGATCATGGTCCACCAGCAGCTCTCAGGTTAGTTCTCAGAGCCACGTTTATGCAGCAGATCTAGAGAGTATTGTACTGTGAGCGAGTTGCCATAAAGAGCTTTCCTATAGAAAAACACAACAAGGCAAAAACAAGTAACAGACCAAAAGGAGCAATATGTGGGCCCATCTTAATCCTACCTGCAATAATTTAAAGTAGAACATCTGTAAAGTTCAGGAGATGTAAGCCACATGGGGAAGCAAACCCATCACTTTTAAGCTTGCTTGGCTGTGGAGCTGTGACCCTTAATGTCCTGTGTGTGGCCTCCTGTGGTTCTCAAAGACGAAGTGGTCCCAAAGATTTCATTTTGAGCTAAAGGCTCAGCTGCAAATGTAGCAATGAGAGAGAAGTATCAAAGAAAATTTGCTTACTAAGAAATTCACTTCTGAATGAAGTTTGTATCATGCCAATCTACTTAAAAATTCAGGCCAAAATCAGAAAGTAGATTTGCCTTGAAGAAAAGGTTCAGAGGAAAATCACAGTATTCCCTCCTCCTTTGATGCTCTTCCAAAGTTGGGCTTCGTCCTGTCCAAGGATTCTGCCCACCCAGAGGAGATGGAAGTCACAGATGTAAGCCATTCCTTTGACTGAGAGGAAACATACCTTTGCTTCACAGTTTTTAGGACCATGTCCTAGTTGTCCAACTCCACTCTCAACAGGAAATTGTATTCACTATTCATGTACCTGTTAAATGAGCAAAGCTCAAGGATAAAAGTGAGAGTGCACAAGATGTTTTGGCCCCCTTCTGAATTAGTCTGATTGGAAGCTTTCCCCTTCCTGCATGTGAGGAAGAAAACAGATTTCTCCCCAGAAGCCTGCATGTTGTTCCTTTTATTGGCCTGGTTTCAAAGAACTGAAACTGAGTGCATAAAGCATCACCCACTTTTGTACAGTACACTTAATCTGAAAATTGACTAGTGTTCCAATAAAATAAGATTAATATAGGAAACAGTTGCAAATATGCAATACTGTGAATATTGTCTCTTTTCTTTGAAACCATAGCTAGAAGGAAGACCTGCCTTTGAATTCAAGGACCTGATAAAAATTTGGTACAAAAATACCCATCCAGGCTGATACACAACAGATGCAGTTCTTGTGCCAGTCCAGGTCTGAGCAACCCCCAGGAGATCAGCAAACTCATTCTGTTCCATCCATGTGCACATATACCGCAAAAATCAGTTTTCAGTCTGACACTTACTTTAGTACAGACTCTGTCACTGTCAGATGTTATTTTTCTACAAATGGGAAGAATCAAGATTTGAAGCAGGGCAAGGGTAACAAGCATTTTGCAACACAACATTTTGGGCCAAATTCCACATGCACAGCTCCCACTGAGATCCAAATATGGGCAACATTTGTTTCCAGATTGAGCACAGAATGTGTCTCTATTGTCATTGAAATGAAAAAGGGCATGAGCTTTTGAACATTATTCCATTGGTCAGACTTGCCAGCTCAACCTATGTCCGGTTATCAGAAATAATTTCACTAAACCACTTTTTTTCTGTTTCCACAGTGGTGCATGCTGAAACATAAGGCACTGGAGATAGTGGATGGATGAAAACAGACAAATTTGCTGTGGGTAAACTTTGCGCAAGATTGTTGGCTGCAGCCATGCTTAAATAAATGGCTTCTCACTTCTTGTAAAAGAAGTGTGTCCTCATCACATGCTATAGGAAGGCTGGTGTGCTGAGAGGGCCTAGGACAATTGCAACAGTCACTGAGCTGCACTGGGATACATTTGAATTCTGGCCAGAATCTGGGAAGTTCCCGTTAGCTTGCCAGACGATTCAGAGAAAATGGGCTTCAAAGAGAACTTTTTACCCTTGATTCCAAAGTGTAAGTGAGTATGGAAAGAGTATAATGTTTGCTGTTGGGATTAGCCCCCTACTGCGTCAGCCACATATGAGTGCACTGAAAATTGGCGGCATGTAGGGGGAAGCCTCTCAGCTCGCTGCAGCTGAGCTAAAGCCAGGGTAGATTTCCAAGCACCAAAGCAGAAGGTGTGTGAACCTCATTATCATCTCCTAGCACAGAAAAGAAACAAAGCAGAAATCACACTGAAAGGAAGGGAAGCCAAAGACCATGTAAGATGGGAAAACATTCCCTATTTTAAATAGTATAAGAAAACCTGCAGTAATATTGAGGGACTGCTTAAAAGGACTTGTTGCACAGCAACATACAAAGCAATGAGTTCGAATTTATGTTGTAAAGAAAAAGATAATTCTGGTTAAAATTATTTTTGAGGATTTTTTTCTGTTCCATGAAGACATAATAGGATAAAGATTCTCCTTTATTAGATGGCCAGCACTCTCCTCAGTTTAGAAAGGACGGGTGTCATGCTGCACCAGTTTTTGCTCATGCGGACTACTCAAGCACAACACAAATCAAAGAGTCACTCTACCCAGTATGATCTCAAGGTTCTTCCCTCATTTCTAGCTTCTCTCTTATGTCCCTTCCTTGACCCAGGAGTTTCTACAGGAGCATTTTGTAGCTCCAACTCTTAAGAACCAATTTTGACTTCTCAGGGTATCAGCCAGATAAAAAGCTCCATCTGCACAAGGAATGAGATGCTCACCCTTGGCATTGTTACACTGCTGGCTCGGTGATTTCCCTCACCATGCTATTCATAGCCCCACAGTGAGAGGTCTAAATTCTTCAGACCAGGCCTGGAGAAGAGTTACGCACCACAGACCAAGCTGAACAACAGCCAGCATGCCGAACAAAAATGTGCCTGAGGTGGCTTTGCCGCAACGCTGAGAGAGGCTGACTTAGGCACCTTGCACCCTCCTCTGTGCTCACAGGGGACTGCAGAGACACATATTTCAGATGCCAATTTCACACCCAGAGCCAAGAAACGGAAACCAATTTCCCCAAAGAAGTGAGGATGACCAAGAGAAACACTACCTAGAGCCATTAACAGAAGTGACAGGGAGCAGGGAGCTGAACACTGGGCAGCAAATGGTGTTCCCATTTGGAACAAAGCAAAGGAGCAGCAAAGGAGAGAGAAGAGCGAGTGCTGTCCTGCCTCTCTTTGCCAGTACTGGGAGAAGGATCCAATGCAGTGCAGTAGGACAGGAGGATGTAAACTAGTTGTAAGAAAGGATATTGTTCTGAGGACTGATTTCAGTCTATGTGGATTTAATACCACAGACGGAACTTTTTATTTTTTATTCTAAGCTCCTGATTGACATGAATAACAACCTCCAAATGAAACTTTGTCAAAAAGGTAGAAACCGTTGGGCCATGTCAACTGACCACAAACGAAAGCATCTTAACATTGCCATCTCACCTATGAGTATTCAAAAGATTCTTTTCAAAATACTCTGTTTAAATATGGATCTAAGTAATGCTTAGTTTGCAGACTAAGTAACAGCTATCTCCCCAAACCTCATGCTGGGTGCCTAGGTGATGCCACTTTGGATAAAAACAGAGGTTGAAAAATTCATTAGTATATCGAGAGTTATTAAGGAACAGAATTTTATTTGGCTAGGAAAAAAGGGGAAGGAAACTATGTCTTGAATCAGTAAACTAAGACTGTGATACATATTGTGGCAGTGCTGTTTAAACCACCTCTAACTGTCCTCCTCGTTTCCTTTATACCTCTACTTCCATTCCCATCTGTCCCCTCCTGTGTTAGCACAAAGAGTTTTGTAGTACTGTGGTAAACGAAGACGTTAACTACTCTGATTGGAAAATAATCCAGAAAAAATATAACAATGTTTTATTCTCACCCAGATCAGTTCCTTGTTATGGTTTGCTGTAGGGGTCATGAGAACAGCTGCAGTAGCATAGAGGAGGACATGATGCAGGAAAAAGAATCAAATAAAGCAGGACTTTGTGAGCCAAAAAATGGCTCACATAACCACAGCCTGAAGAACTACATTGTATAAAAACAGGTTTAATGAAAAGGTAAAATTGCATACCAGGGATGCGCACCTGACCTTCTTCACTTGCTTGAATGGAGATATATATACCACATACTTGTAAGATACATTCGAAATAATATATATCATGAGGTAGTCATATTACAAAGCACTAATGCAGGCTCCATTGCTGGCCTGAACCTCTCATGGATTCATGGTCATTGTTGGTCTTTCTGAGCCTTTGTCTGATATCTCCTTCTTTACTGTTCTGGGTCCAGAACTGTGAGCTCTGAAGAAATCACACTGTGTTTTCAGATGATCTTTATTTCCATATGACATGGTTTCCTTAATGTAAAGCCCATGGAATTGATTGCTTAATCCAGCTTAGTTCTTTGCTGGATGCAGACAAATTCTTACCACTGTGACAAACTGCTGCTGCTTCTACTAATGCAGGTGCAGCAACCTGGTTTTCTGGTTTTTTTACAATTACAAACCTTACAGACCTTTTAGGAATGTCTATTGTGCAAGAACAGAAGGAACAGCTATAACTCCAAGGTTATCATCAATTTTAAAAGAGGAACCAGGGAAAGGAGGAGATAAATAGAGAATAGACTCTGATTCCAAACTGTCCTAGAAACAATAATTTTTAGACACAAGCTTTCCTAGCAGCACTGAGAAGAACAGCTTGCTTCAAATGCAGCACTGATTTGACTGTCCTATCCCACTTGTGCCCAGTGTAAGCATGCCCTTGAAACGGATACAGCTGTAAGGTTCATTTTGCTGTCTGGGTTCAAAGGCCTGATTTAGTAGTGCTTCTTTTTTTAATATCTAAATGCCTGTATGCTCATTTACAATGTTGATTGCCTTTTCTTGATGGTTTGGCTTCAGAAACATGCTGTGGAATTTAAATTCGTCCCTCTCCCATGCTAATGTTGGCGTTATTTGTGTGTAAACACATTACATGGGATAGCAGAAATGTAAATGAGATTTCAATGTTGAGTTGATTTATAAACAGCCAGTCTCCTAATTTATTGAAGTTGTCTTTGTGTCGTTTGCACATGATTAGCAGCATATACCATACATAGGGTGTCCTTCTGTAACATGTTCAGAAAGAAGAAATGCAAACTGTATACCATTATAACACCAAATGAAGATCTTATTGAGCTTCAAGATGCTTTGAAACATGTAGTTACTAACTTAACTCTGCCTGTGAACTTGTCCTCATTAACTCCATAATTAGCAAGATCATGTTTGATCTTGGAGTTCATTAAACATTGCAGCTGGAAGATTGTTTCAGTTTTAACACATCAGAATAGACAATTAAAGTGATAATAAAGAATCAATATCACTTCCCTGTTTCTTAGATTTTTTTCAAGGTTCCAGTGTGCCTAATTAAACCTGGTTTGAAACAGTGAAAAATATGTGGTCATATTTATTTTGGTTTAACAGGCTATTTAAAAGGCTGTTTGAAATGTGCCCTGGGAAATAGTTTCTACCCACAGGATGAGTAAATAGTTGGGATGATTTCAGATTCAGCTGCTGACTTAACTGAAGACTTGAGTAGATATGTCCCTTCTATTGTCTGTGCCACATGCAAGTCCCCTTCCCTCTTTTTACTTTTTAACTGGACCCAACCTTATAGTTCAGTATAGCTGATGCTCCAGTAAAAAGAGACAATTTTTCAGGTCAAGTTACTTGTATGTCTCTGACTTTTCCACAACACAGGCCCAACAGATCAAAAGTTCACTTTCCAGAACAGCAGCCTGATTCTTCAAGGATATCCTTGTGCAAGACAGGTGTAAAACTGGCCTAATATTGAGAGTGTCTGTGGCAGCACCAAGTCTGAATTCACACCATTAAGGGGCTCCTTCCACATCTGCTGTCCCCACAGGAGACAGACTGGGATCCTCAAACACACAAGTGGTTCTCCAGTTGTTACCACAGCCTAGAAAGCAGTATAAACTAGAGGAATAAAAGAGCAGTCTGTGCTCAGAAACCCCGTGTTCAGGTGCACCTGATTCTGTTTTCTGCCTGTTTCCTGTGTGGTGAGTAACTGAACTGTGATACATTTCTGTGTTTCTCTTTTCCAGTGTCAGAGTGAGGTTCTTAGACTTAACACCAGAAGAACATGTAGGAAACCTCAATGAAATTTTCTATTTAATGAAATGCAGTAACATTCTAAACAAGATCAGCAAGATTCAACATCCTCCTACTTAACGTATTTTTACTTCAGTTCTTCATCATTCTCATTTAATAAGCACAGTTAACTGAAGGCACGAATCATGTCACTGAGGGAGAAATGGATAATGAAGGACCACTGAAGCACTAATCCAACTAATCTTGCCTTTGGCTCTTGAATTTGTGTAGATCCCAACAGTAAATACTAAGTTCCAAATTCACCCTGTTGATTTCAGTGGCCTGTAGGGCGCCACATCTTTTCATTTTGTTTGCAATCATTTGAAACTAAATTCTTCTAAAAGATATTAATGCTTCATTGCTTTAAACTGAAACAGATTCTAATCACTGGCATTTGGGGGAGATTATAGAAATAGGGTCAGATCCCTTGATGGTGTGAGTCCATCAAAGAGAATGACAATGAGAATCCTAGCTTATGTATCCTGGATATAATGCCCTTGATATGTGGCAGAATTAGGGAAAAAAAATTGCCTGTGTCCAAAAATTGATGTGCCAAGGTGACACTAGACAAGCAGGTAGCAACATCTAGGCTTGATTTTATTCTCTGTGGCACACTTCTGTGCCTATGCTGCAGATTTTGGTTGCGAATGAGGACTAGTCTGCTGGCATCAGCCCACTCCCTTGCCCAGCTGCACAACAGGCTGAGGGTGATCCGGCCATACCTGCGCTGTCCTACCTTATGGGTCACCCCCTGGCATGGCCCCTGCCAACCAGCATTTGAAGCACTTGTAGAAGGACCTTGTCTTTCAAGATACCTTGTCCTGACATCAGTTGTGTCTCATGTGCCGTATTTCCACTGCCCTGTACAACACCAGGTCGCCTTGGCTTGGCATGACATAGGTACTGACCTCGCTTGCAGCTTTACCAACTATCGCCTCATGACAAATAGGCCTTTGGTGGGAGCTGCACTGCTCCTTCAGGGCATGGCTCAGCTAGATGGGCAGAGTGACTAGATGAAGATTGGGAGGACAGGCAGCGTCATAAAAATTTTGTCTGGATTCAATCCTCCAAAAATTGTCTATGCTCAGGTGTCAAGGGCACCTGTTTCTCACAGGCCGCACTGCCACCCCTCTGTGCAGGCTGGGACTCTGGAGAGCGCTGGGTCCTGTTCAAAATGGAACAGAGGGGTCTCAGAGGGAGGCAATGTCATCTACAGCAGCTGAGAGTCATCATAGCACCCCATGTGCTGGAGCACGAGTAAGGCCGAAGGCTCTGTCGGTCATGCCATGAAATGGCCATCTGGCTACCACACGGCTGCAGCTTCCAGCCAGCAGGAAGAGCCCCTGTGGGCAGCTTCTTCTTGAGGGCACCTCAGCAACATGGGACCCTTGCTGCCTCTGGACTCAGGGCCTGGAGACGGTCTGGGATCCATCACAGCTCTCAGTACTGATAGAAAAAATGGCACCCTTGCTTTGCCTGTAAAACGCTTGGTGTCCTGAGGGAGACAACACCACAGGCACCCTTGGGCCACAGGGCTCTTTAATACAAATGAAGCTAGCTTCCCTATGGACAAGTTGTTCTCCTTCTCTTCCCTGTCTGGGAAGTCTAAAGTAGGGAACAACCATGCCAGAGTGCCCTGGCTCTGTGGATTGTCTCTGCCCTGAAGGGCTGTACTCTCCCAGGCCCCCTCTCTGTGCCAGGCTGCAGGCAGGGCAGCACTGCTGGAACTTGAGGAGGTTGTCAGTGCAATATCAGCAGTGTCCCTTGCATGCCAAGACTAGTTCTCCATGTGAGCAGTGTTTCTGTGGCCAGCAGTGGGGTCAAGTCCACAGATGTGCACCAGTACTGGGCTTAGATAGAGTTTTATTCTCACCCCATTTTATCCTATGTGTGCCCTGATGCACATGGCAAAACTCTTCCCCGGGCTGTTTCCTGCTAATGAAGTTATTTTAGTGCATTGTGGGTTTTGGCTTAGCATGTTTCCAAGAGGCAATCTTACTGCTTTATCCATGCAAAGTTAAAGATCTATCCTCATTTTCTGTCCCTGTGACATTCAGGAGGTTCATGTGCAAGAAAAAAAATGGACTTGCAGTCCCCAGGCTGATTTTGGGATGGTTTATACTATCTCTAAACAGCAGGTTAATTTCAGTTGACACTTATTTATGAAAGCACAAAGTCTGGTGAGGTAATAAAAAAGTCAACTCCAAGAGAATATATAGCCTTAGATTTTCTTACCTAACATGGTTTTATTTAGAGATTTATTGAGCAAAATAAAGATTTGCCTGGCAAATAATGTTATCAATTGCTCCATATTTTAAAATCTTTTGAAAGCACATACAAAAAACAGATTAATTTCCTTGTACACGATCTACTGTGGGGTATAAACACGTTTTATTCAGTGACTAGCCAAGAAAATGTAAATTAGCTGCCTGACATTTGGGAAATTCGTGTGGCTGAATTATATGACTTGTATATTTGGAAAACCCATAGGGTTTGTTAGTATCCAGGTGGATGTTAATTTTAAATAACAGCCTGGTCAGATGCTGAGGTTTCAGTGTTGAATCAAAGACACAGAATCTTCTGCCATCTCTACCTTTTTACCTATGTAAAGTTAGAGGATTTGTTGCCCGAAATCAGTTTTCAGAGAGGCTGAATGAGTAACACATCCGGTCACTTGCAAACTGACTCCGTCTCTGCTGCCCTGTTACTGTTCGGCAAAGATCTGCTCACCCACCTCTCACCTCCGCGCAGGGTAACAGGGTCCCCCCACAAGACAGACCCAGGGCCGCTGACCGGGTACATGATCCCAGCTCCTCTCCCTATCTTTGTGGCCAGGGAAGGATGGAGTGATAGTGCACCGCTCCCTACACAAATCTGCCATTCAGCGGGGCGAGGTCGGGAAATAATGAAGTCAGCACATTAGTGCCTTGCCTGCTGAGCTCACACTGCTGAAAGCTGCCGGTGGGTGAATTTCCCAGCGTTTGGAAACTTTGTCTCAGTTCTGCGGGTTTGCTCAAGTGTGCGATGGCTGTTTGCAAAGGGAGCTTTCCCGCTGGGTGGGTTTGCTTTCCTCCTCACGGCTCAGGGAAGGTGAGAGCTCTCCTTCATGTCTCCCCTGCCCCCACTGCTGCTCCTCGCTCACCCCCCAAACACAATGCTCTTCCAGCGGGTTCCCTCCGCTGGGGAGCTTTTCCCTCTCCCAACTCCCACACTGGGACATTTTTCCACATTTCCAGGATTACGGCCACTTTCACTTAGATCTATGTGTGTTGCCTCCACATACAAAGAAGCACTTGGGGACGGGATTAGTAGGATTAGAAGAGATTCACATATGTCCAGTTCAAGCAATTGGTATTCAAAGCTTTACACTTCCAAATGCCACCAAGAGAGAGAAAAGGAGCTGGGAGCTTGCTTTGCATTTCAGCACCTTCCTGCGGGGGACAGGGACCTTTGTCTGGAACGGGGCGGGGGGGGACACAAATCCCACCCCCACCCCTCTTAATCCAACACCCCTTAGCCACCGACTCCTTCCCTTCGGTGCCACCGGTGGGGCTCTGCAATAACCCCAATAAGGAGCTACAACTATCGCGGCTTTTTCCTCATTCTCTTTTTTAGAGCAGCCCTTCTGCAAACTTTTGGCAAATTCTGCTGGTGTCTGGCAGGCAACTCAAGGTCCTGTCCCGTGCGGTTTGCTACCATATATCTTATCTGTCGATGTAAGACAAGAAAGCCTCATTGAGTTTAAAACATAAAGGCAAAAAATTCCTGAAAGAGTGCTTTTGTTCATATTAAGTGAAATTTTTCATGTTAGTGAACTGTTGATGCTAGCAAGGCAAATCCTTAAGATGAAACAAGTGCATTAGGTATTTCTGAAAAAGCAGTGGGAAAATCTACTTTTTCCCATTTCATTTTAGGTAGAGTGCCTTCTTTGTTGCCTTTAGGTGATGATTTCCTTATATTAGACACATCAGCAAAGGCAGAATCTGTGTTGCATTGCTTGCACTTTGGCAATCACTCCAAGTGTGAACAAATCATCTTGTTCAAAAATCAAGAGGAAGGCTTTGATATTAGTCAGTGTAACAAACCTCTCTGTAGTACAGTGAGAGATTTTTGAAGCAGAGCAGGTGGAGCCTTATTTAAATACATTCATCAATTAATTAATTCATTCATTCTTTTGTTCAGTCTTTCTGCTCACTTTCTGCTCACTAGGATAAAAGCTCCTGTGGAATACTACATTGTTTGCTGTGACTTATGAGGGACAGGACCATGTACAACCAGATAAAAAAAATCAAGCAAACAGACAAAAAAACCTTTCTGTACCCTGAAGAATGTCCTTTAAGTGATTTTTTAAAATTTTCCAATAGGTGTGTATTTGTTTTGAAATTTTCAGCCCAGAAATTAAATTTCAGAGTATATTAAATAGGCTGAAGAAAACTGAAATGTTGCTAAGATAACAAAAATGATGTCTTAGTTTTTTCCGTTTACTTTAATCTTTAAAAGACATGGAGTCCTGAGTGAGTGTTAGCTGAAGTCAATATATTTAATATGAATTTACTAATACCAGAGTAAGGCAGTACAAAATCCAGTGGGTCTTTTTTCTCATTAGTAGAATGCACCAATTTCGAGTTAGTATTTTGTCAGCTTGCTATTTTTGCAGCTCCAAGTCCTATTTCAATAAAAATATGTGGGAAATTGTGCCATGAGTGTCCAGATTAAAGGAACTAAGTGTGTGGATTCTAGTGATTTTGGAAAGTCACAAAATTTTGCAGTATACAAAGAACTCTATAGGACTTCAGATAGGTGGAAATCCTTAAAATATTGAAAACTGGGGAGGTTATCAGGTCTGTACATGCTCCCTAAATCTTCAGGGAGTTCTGAATAGTTCACATACGCTAATGATGCAAGACTAGGACTCTGCAATGTAGGAAGAAGGTAGTGATATCTGCAAAAACTCAAACTGCAACGTGCTGATTATCCAATTTATGTACCTGCCAGATGTGGAGAAGGTCGCTGAAATTATCCATCCTGTTTAGACAGTATTCCCCTTAGTGAAGGTTTTACACAATGTATCCATATTTTTCGGGCCTGTTGTTCTTGCCATACTACAGGCAGCAATTTTTAGCAAGACTGGATTATGTCTGGAGTGTCACCCTGCTCCAGAAATACATTATTTGTGGCTGGAAGGACCTTAGAATTCTTACTTCCTTGAGAATACAAATTACCTGAAAAAAAAAAAAGGTTGTAGCATAGGAGCAGTGCCAGCTGTTTGTTTTGCTGTGTACAAACTGGTTGAGAAGAAGCTGTAGCTCCCAAGATCCTGTTCCATCCTAGGCTCCCACTCAGCAGTGCGTCTGACAGCCAGACAGAGGACATGGGGCACTAACTTCCACCAAAGCATCTCTCATGTCCCATGTATTTTCTCTCTAAATTAAATTTGCTGGCAGTATCTGAAGCCACTGGGTTCTGTATGAAGGTTGGGTTTCACCAAGGACCCAGCTAAGCACCCCTGCAAGGAATTGTCTTCCTGACAGAGATGATGGCTTCAGGCTAGATCTGGATACATGAAACTGCTGCTACTGGACATCCACCTTTGGTTTGGGTGCAAAAGAATAACAGGCAAAATGATTACAGAAGTGGTATTAGCAAAGTAGAGAAGATGACCTTGCATTCCGTCCATGGGTCCTTCCCTGAAAACAGTTTTGCTCAGCATTGGCAGCTGAAAATTAACGTGAACTCCCTTAGCTGAGCTTGGTGTCTATGGCTGGCATGGGCTCTTTTAAAATCTCATTATTAACATTTTGCTAATCAATTTCCTTCTTGGGAAACAAATATGAAAGGGTCTGCCCCCAATTAAAGCATTTTTGTTTAAAAACTAAATTATCTCATTGGAGTAATTAAGCGCTTCCTCAAAGTGCTCACTGGTTCTTTACTGTGAGGAACAGCACTGGTGATTTGAATTTTAGGGGCCTGAGCTCTGAGTCTATTGAAACCAGGAGACATCAGTCAGCTTCAGTAAGGTTTGGTTCTGGCCCTGATAGGCCTCATAATAAGCAAACAAACACCACAGTTTGTCAGTGTTTCAATAGTTAATAATTAACCTCTGCCATAAGCTGGTGAGAAAAGATGGTGTTGGTGTACCTTGTCTTCTCTCCCTCTCTCTCTCTTTTAAGAGACAGAGGTGGGACTTTTATGATCCTCAATACTATTGTGTCTGAGCACTTCTAAGCCTGCTCCAAGCTGCCGGGAATTACAGGCCCCCAGTGTTATATCCATAGGTTTGTAGGTTTTCCATTCAAATGACACATGCTATGTCCCAGCCCGGGTCGAAGGGAGGACCAAGAAAGCCACCCGTCCCCTCCAGCCCCGCCGCCCTGTGCCTGGCTCTAAGTGCTCACCAGGCACTACTGCCCTGCAGCTGTACTGTTGCCTGGGGGCCTCTCTGAGATGGGCTGGGATTGTCACCCCCCTTATGCGACACATGAACCTTTCTGACAGGGGTTCTGCAGGTGTGGTGGGGCAATGACCATTAGACTACAATGCTACCAAACACTATCCTTTCCCATGTGCCTGCTTTCTGACCATCATTATTCTCTTTTATACTTGTGTTTGATGTTATTTTCCTCCAGTGTATTTTGTTTTCCATTTCTGGAATCATATTTACATTAACAGTGCAATTGTCACTGAAAATGGACTGCCTTCAGCCGCAACTTTAAACAAGATGAGAATGGAGAATTATTCACATTGTAAGGGTGGGAAAATGTGATTTAAATGATGCAAAAAACTTATATAGTAAAGCCTCCCTGAATATTTGGAGTTTCAACAGCTCAGCTGAAAGAAGTATAGCAAGAGACCCAGAAGTGATTTATAAAAACAGCCTTATGCCTTAGCCAGGCCAGATTTTACCATCGTTTCTGGTGTTCATTAGCATCTCATTGCACATGTCGTCCCATTGATCCCAGTGGAACAAGCCCACACAATAGACTTCTATTCAAGGGTAGTGAAGGCAGTCCATACGCCCATCCCCAAACACTGAGACATGGCAAAGGTTTGTGAATGGACTGCAGATAATTTTTGTTGTGTCTTCTAGAATTTGTACTAGCCTATTATCAACCTGTAAATATTCACTGGAAACATGCATTGTTTAAAATTGAGATACAAAATGAGACAAGGATTTTTTTTTCTTTCTCTTTAGTGAGTCTTCCATGCTTTTGAATGTGTAGTGGAAGAATTATTCAATAATTTCTATGACTTTATTTGTTTTCACTATAGCTGTGAAAACTAAATTGCATTATGCTTGTTTCTGAGATAGCAAAACATTTCAATCTTTATTTGTTAGAACACCAATGCTTTTACACTGAGATAATGGTAAATATTTGAGAAGCTTACTTAACAGCAGCGCATCTGGGGTTTCTGATGGGCAGAATTTGGGGGGAGCTTGAGGGGAACTCTCCTGTACTCTATCCTCCTGTACTCTGTTTACAGTTGATATTTAAATACCCTAAGTGACTTAAAGACTAACATGGTAATCATCAACTATCTAATAAAGCAGTGAGGGAGAGGGCTCTTAAAAGTCATTGTGTGAGTTTCGGTATGAAGCGTAATAGATGGAGAAAGTTCACAGTAATAAGAATGCAAATAACTGCAAGTGACATGGAAGGGCAGAAATAAGAAGAAAACTTGCTCATTTGAGAATGTTAATATTTTATTGTGAATATGGGCCAGAACATAAAGGCAAAGGTGAAAATAAATACAGGCCTTTGAGCAGCACTATTGTCGTTCAACACTGTGACAAGCCACACATGATTCCAAACTATGTGACAAGTTTTTTTGCCAGGACTGTCAGGTTTAGCCCATTCGGCACGCCTGAAGTGTGCACCACTATCCGAGCACTGCACAGGGGAAATGTGTGTCACAGTCTCAGCTCTGTGGCTGTATTTTTAGGGTAATGCAAGTTTTACCAGCCAGCTAAAATTAAACTATTTAGTGGATGCATATTCAATAATACTGACAGATTTATTCTGGGGTTTTTTTTCTGAAATTCCAAAGACGGTGAAATATTTCACTGTTGGCTATTACTATGGCATGTCTGATACCTGTACAAGCATTCAAACTGATTTTCTAGAATCTTTTCCCTGTATAAAATACAGGTTTCAGGTCCAGTCACTACAGGAAAAAAAAAAAAAAGGAATAACATGCAAACAGTTGATTAAGTGTTTTTTATTGTTTATGGAAACCAATTTCCTACTTTTGGTAGCAAATGTCATATATCAGAGGATTAACAATTTGCACACCTCTAATTAATTAGTCTTTGACTTTTTAGATTTTATTACTAAGGTTTCATGCCATATTTATTCCAGAAGTTTTGCAAATCAGTATTTAAATACAGAAAATAAAATGTCATCCTTAATTAATTGCACTCGAATGTCTGTCACTTATTTCCTTTAAGTTTAAATTATCTCCAGAAGCAGTGCCTGGTATGGATCTGATCCTGTCGTCTTCCACAGAATACTTTGAAGATATCAGTAAGTGCTCCAGTTTCATATTGAAAGAACGGAGAGAATTTGTTCTGACCCCTTGTTGCCAACGAATTTTAAATTATACAAGTGGAGAAGAATTTTTCTCTATCCAGGCAGAGGAATATTATCTCCAGGTCTGCGGATTTTGACTACAGCAGCCAGGACAGCCTTCTCTTCCCTTTCCAGTCACTGCCCTCATGCTGCCCTTCTACCAGAAAGCAAATTTGTGATAAACACAAGAACTAAAACGGTGTTTCAGCCTATTAAGTTTGTCAATGTCAAAGTGTCAGATGACAAGATGCTATCAATCTGAATTATATCGTCCATCTAAATGAAATCCATTAGTATATCTTAAGCAAAAGCAGCATGCAGTTAGGGAATCTCATCCATCCTCTCCAAAAAAAACCGCACATTGTTAAAAAGCAAGCAAATTTCAGTTTTAGCCCCCAGTGCGGTGCAGCACAGCCCCTTCATAGCAGCACTTCTCTCACAGGGAGCCAGCTGAGAGCTTTCGTGCAATGCAGTGATCTGGGCTGCTTATATTGTATCAGCATCTACTTGTGGTGCTTACAGTTATAACTACTTTTATACTGAAAGCACGGTTGTCAAATGTCAAAATTAAATTAAAAACAAGCAGAGATAGCAAAAACTCATAGCAATAAACCATAAAAACGAATAGGCTTCTAATAAACCCAAAAGAAAAATACATAACACTGGTGTAAACAGCTTCCATATCACTAATTAGATTCTATGTTGCTGGCCAGGTCAGTAAAGTCAAGGGGAGTGCAGGATTTAATATTCTGTCATAGTGACTCTATGCAAGAGCAAAGTACATCCAATTTCCATACCAAACTCTGTAATTCAAAATCGGGTGCTGCCTTAAAGTCCATCCTTTAACTAAATCCAGTATTTGAAAACGCACGATTTCCATTCGAAGTAACATCTAAACTCCAAATCCTCCCCGTGAGCCGCCGCCAGTAAGTAGTAGGTTGAGCGTCCCACGGTCCGGCTCGGTGCCGGCGCTGTGCGGGACGGGACGCTCCTGCACCTGGTACTCTGAGTCTCCCCGAGCACTTTGTCTTCATAGAAAAAGCACGTTTCCCTTCCTCACCAAACCTCTCCGCCTTTATGAAAATGGGAATTAAAAGGTGGGAAAGAGCACATTAATTTGATGTAGCTACCACCTAGCCGTATCTTTCACCCTCTCCGACTCCCCGAATAGTAAAACATTTGGTTTTCTGACTCCCGGGGGTTAATTTCGTTGCTGTGCCTTCAGGGGCAGTTTCGCTGTTGACTGAACCGTGACTTCTCCGCAGCCCTGTCCCGAATGCCCCTGGCCAGCGGATGCCGGGCATTTGTCCGGTGCGGAGCGACAGCGGCGAGCGCAGCCAGCGCACCCCGAGGCAGCGCGGACCCCGCCTGCCGCCGGGACGGGACGGGACGGGCCCGCCGCTCTCCGCCGGCTCGGCTGGGAAGTGTCCGGGCGGGTCTGCTCCCACGTGGCTGCGCCCACGAGTGACAATTCCCACGCACGGCTCTGCAGTGCCTTTCTTTTTTTTCTTCTTTCTTTCCTTCTTTCCTTCCTTTCCTCTTTCTCTCTTTCCTTTCCTTTTTCTCTCTCTCATTTTCCTTCTCTTTTTCTTTTTCTTTCTTTCTTTCTTTCTTTCTTTCTTTCTTTCTTTCTTTCTTTCTTTCTTTCTTTCTTTCTTTCTTTCTTTCTTTCTTTTCTTTCTTTCTTTCTTTCTTTCTTTCTTCTTCTTTCTTTCTCCTTTCTCTCCCTTTCCCTTTTTTCTCGCTTTATTAATCTCTCTGTCTCTCTTTGCCTTTTTTCTCCCTTTATTCACCTCTCTGTCTCTCTTTCCTTTATTCATCTATCTTTTTCTTTCTTCCGAGCTGCAAAGGAAAGCAGCAAGGGACGCTGGACACGTCAGGCAATGTTAAGACCAGCAATCGTGCTGGAGAAGGGCTGCTTATTTCCCAAACGACTTTCCTGGCGAGGCTGCCTGTGCTCGGGATTTAGCCTGGCGTATCTTTCCCAAATCCTTCCTTTGCCCCAAGGCGACCCCGAGCGGAGCCGAGTCCAGTCTCCCTGTCCCGTGAGGGGGATGTTGCGGCGGTTCAGGCGGGACTGGCCCGCACAGCCGAGCCAGGGGCGTTGGGAAGCAGCGACATCGCCGCGGAAGGGGAAAGAAAATTGTTAGTAATATCCCTTCGAGTGACAAGTCCATCTTTTCTTCCCGTCCCAGCGCCCACCCCTCTCGCCCCGCGGTGCATCGGCGGCTCCTTAGTCCGGCATCGACCCCCGGCCCCATCCCGAGGAAACCCCAAGCCCGGAGGGGAGAGGGGCTCGCAGGAGCGGCTCGCCCTGCCGGAGGCGAGGACAGGACCCCTCCTGTTGCTTCCCCCGACGGCATCTTTTCGCCTTCCTCTTCTCTGTCCCTGTCGGACTTGAACGTCCCCAAACCAAGATGCGCGTCTGCTCCGGAGCGGCGGACGCGGGGACGAAGGGTGGGAGCTGCAGCCCCTCGAGCAGCCTCCAAACCGGGACCGGGATTTTTTCCCCCATCCTGCTCGGTTTTCTGCCGCTGTCGCCGTCTCCTTATCAGTTTTTGTTCATTTGCTTCACCCCAGCTCTACGGGGGAAAAGGACTCAGGGAGGAGCGGGCAGCCCCCAGGAGAGCGGCTCCGCAGGGTGCGGAGACCGGCGGCGCCCGGNGCTCTGTGGGGTCGGACGGCACTGCGGACTCCGGGCCGGGCAAGTTTCCTGCCTGTATGTCCGGCAAGTCTGTCAGCTGAGGAAAGTCTAGGGGGGGTTGCCGCTTTCGCGGTGGAAGCGGGATAACTCCGAGATCGCGTTCAGTTACTTTTGATATATTCTCCTAAACCATTCCTCTTTTCTTTTTTCTTTTCTTTTTTCTTTTTTCTTTTTTCTTTTTTCTTTTTTCTTTTTTCTTTTTTCTTTTTTCTTTGTTTTTCTCTTTTATCTTTTCTTTTTCTTTTCTTTTCTTTTCTTTTCTTTTCTTTTCTTTTCTTTTCTTTTCTTTTCTTTTCTTTTCTTTTCTTTTCTTTTCTTTTCTTTTCTTTTCTTTTCTTTTCTTTTCTTTTCTTTTCTTTTTTTCTTTTCTTTTTCTTTTCTTGTCTTTTCTTTTTCTTTTTCTTTTCTTTTCCTTCTCACCGCAGGATTTACTGAAAGTGCTATAGTCAGAAGGCTTTAATTTTACTCAGCAGATTAACCACAGTTAAACTCAATCGGACGAAAATATCCCTCTTTTTCAGACTCTTCGCCTTCCTCGGGGCCTGGACACTACGGAAGAACGAGGTCCTGCCAAGATTTCTTCCGGGCCCTGAGCATCTTTTGGAAGGTGGACGCTCAGCCCGTCGGTTTGCCCCGAGAGAGGGAGGCACCAGGGCCGGCTCTGGGAGTTCCGCGGGTGGCTCCCGTCCCGTCCTGTCTGACAGCCCCGCACTCATCGCGTGCGCACCGCCGGGGGCTGGGAAGATCCGGTGGACGACCACACGCCCTTCCCCGGACACGAAGGCTGCTCCCGCCGCCGTCCCTGCAGGGAGATTCTCCCCAGCCCGGCAGACCCCGCAGGCAGCCACGCCGGCTCATTCCGCACCCGCGGCAGAGGAAGACACGGGGCTCGGCCCAGAGCTAAGGTGTTGACACCCGCCCGGGTGCCCCGCCCGCCTTACCCGGTCGAGCCCCCACCAGCCCGGCCCCACGCACCTTCCTCCCTTCCCCGCTCCACCTCCGGCAGCGGCCGGTGCCCGGGACCCATCTACTTACTGGCGCGAACGCCTGGGGATGTTTGCAGCGCTGCCCCCCGAGCTGGCTCCCTTCCCGCTCGCGTCTGGCCCGGCCTGGCCCGGCCCTCTCGGTCCCACCGACCGCTGCTCCGGCCGCCCCGCCGCGCCGCGCCCCCCCCGGCGCCCG
>VXBT01005382.1:88765-200821 GCA_013400235.1 Oriolus oriolus | reverse complement strand
AATAGCCAAGCAGGAAAGATCTGATGGTGGCAGAGCCTGGCAGCATCCACCTTCTGGGCTTGTCCCTGCGCGCTGATTGATCTGTGGGGACAGGGCATGGTGGAGCACAGCATGGTTTGCTATGGCACAGCACAGCCAGCTTCTGGGATACGTGAGGAGAGCTTGGTGCTCTCTGGAAATTCCTTTCGTTGAAACGAGTAATGTCTGCATGCACATATATAAAATACATATATGTGCACACACACACAAATATATAAATATAAATATAAATACGAATATAAATATAAATATAAATATAAATATAAATATAAATATAAATATAAATATAAATATAAATCAGAGTGGATGGACACCATTCATTTTCACTTGTACATCCCCTTGCTGACTGCTGGGTCCTGGCACAGCCGTGCTGTGGAGAAGGCAGATGCTGCTCCTTGTCTCTGGGGAAAGCAAAGACCCCTCCCTTCCCAGTGCTTCCTAGTTCCCATGGGGGAGGACCCCGCTGCCTCTGCTTCTGGGGGTCTGCCACAGATTTGAAGCCAAAACCCCAGGTACTGATATTGAAGTCTCTAAGTTGTGGGGTTTCTTTTCTCCCCCACTCTCCCATCCCACCAGAGCCCCCACCTGACAAGTCCAATCCTGACAGTCTCCTCACGCCTCTTCTCCAGCTACATGGGGCCAGGGAAGAGGTGGGGGTAGGCTTGTGTTTTGATTAATATGGAAATAAAATGCAGAAATAGCAGCAGTACTTAGCTTCATTGCTTCAGTTTAGAGATTTATTGGCAAGGAGATAAACACCAGGCTGGGGGCCTTGCTCAGTAATTCACGATTCCCATCAGTTATTACCAAATGAGCAAATCGTTTTTCTTTCAAGTCACAGAGGGAAAAAAAAAAAGAAACAGGGAAAAAAAGGAGTAATTTTTTTTAATAGGTTGCTACCCCTTGCCCCAGGTCCAGACCTCGTCTGCTTCCCCAGCTGCCCTGATTGGGGCCCTGCCCTCCAAGCAAAACTAATAAAGACTTTATTATGGATGAGTGTTTCTTAAAATGCATGCATCTTTCTCTGCCTCCCTCCAACTTTCTTTTGTATTTTCCTACTTGCTCCTATCCAAATTTTTAAGTTTTGTATTTTCTGTTCTTTGAAGCTCCATTTTCCCTCCTGCAGAAGCAGGCAGGTGTGGATTTGAGCTGCAAAATGCTGTCACAAGATGACATCCTGCTTCTGCCAGGCAAAACAAAGGAGCAAGATTGAGAGGCGGAAATGGGCACTTTGGGGGCACACAAACCCCTTCTCAGGTCTGAAACAGAAGCAGTCAACTAATAGCTAAGTACAAGCTAAATACTAAAATATAAGCAGGCATGCTTCACCCAAGTTCTGTGAAATTGAAAGATTTGAGTTTGTTGCTTTGCTTTCAGTGCATTAGAAATACCTTGAGACATCCACACTGAGCTGACAAAAATTGACCCAGAACCTGCTGAACACTCATATTTTGCTGGAGCAGCAGGACAGGTCAGGTGAGATATCCTAGGGCATCTCAGAGGCAGTAAATACCTATGTTTAAGTGGCTGAATTGAGCCATACAATCATAGAATCATAGAAAAATTTAAGTTGTAAAAGACCTTTAAGAGCATTGAGTCCAATAATAAATCTAACACTGCCAAGTTCACCACTAAACCACACCCCTAAGTTCCATCTTAATGTATTTTGAATGGAGTAAGAAAAAAACGGTCTCCAAAAAAAATCTGCATATTGGAATCTTTGAGTAAAAAGCTACACTTTAACCAAAGAGGAAAAAAAACCCAAACCACCCCAACATTCACAGAAGAATCTTCCCCCAGTTGCTCAACCTCTTTTAAAAGAAACTTAGTTGTTGTTTAATTGTTGATAATTTTGTGTTCTCTGTTTTTTCAAATGATCAGTTAGATTAAAACTATAAAAAGTTTCGGGGTTAAATGACTAAAACTAAAAGGAATTATCAATCATACATCACATCAGGGAGGTGATACAGTTTTTGATGGAGCTGTATCTGTATCTGTGCTCCCATCCAACAACAGCTCAGCATCCAAAAACTGCTGAGTTGGAGACACTGAACTGAAGACACCAGAATGGTGAACAAAGGTGCTGGTAGCATGCTTACCCCAACAAATATTCTTTCTTGTGCCCTTCATTTCTCTCTTCTGAAGTTGAAACAAAGACTTTTTGTTTGATATTGCGTTGAAGTAGGTGCCTAGATAAGCACAGTGCATCTGGAGAAGAGTAAACTTTGGCTGATGGGCAAAACTTCTTAAAAATTAATATCATCAGTTGAGGCTATGTGACCAAAATCTATGCCTAGGTCCCCCAAGTCTCTGAAGCTGTTGTGGGTTCAGGATAGGGTTCTATATAGCCTTGATAAAAAAACTGTAGATCTATATTTTAATTCAATGTTTTTATGTTTGTTTGGTTTTTTTCCCCAAAGTGTTGTGGCTGTTGACATGTACGTCTTGAAAATTACCTAGCAGAGCAGCATGAGGGGCTACAAGAAAAACTACAAGAAATGCAGTAATTTAGTATTTAGGATGAAGATGATTTGTGGAGACCTACAACTTAAAAACTCGAAAAACAAGATACTTGCATAGGGCCTGGCTGCGATGCCTTGTAAACTAATAAAAGCAGGTAAGACTCAAGTTTTAAGACAGAGATAGTGAAGTCTCCAGAAAATGGGGCAGGAATGGAACTGTGGCCTCTGATTGCATTTATCACCTCCAGAAAACCCTCTCCAATGTCAGGGATGTACATGAGGATGCAATAGTGCCTTAGTCACACCACCAGAGGAAATATTTTACAAATTATTCACGAAAGGAAGTTGATGTTCGTGTTATAAAAAATAGATTCTGTCTTTGACAACACTTAATTTTTTTTCTGCATATCTTTGTGGGCTTTTTGGGTGTATGTGTGCTTCTTTTCTTTTTTTATATATTTTACTTTTATTTTAATTGCTTTCTACCCAGTGGCTCTGACTATCATGTACCAGATGCTATTTTGCTGTGTTTCAGCTGTAAATTGCTAGGTGGTTCTCTGAAAAACATGGGGTTTCATTTGTTTTTTTAAAAAGCAGAGAAAGGTTTCACAACTAATAAAAACTTATTTTTACAAAATCTGACCTTCGACCTCAGGGAGTTGCAAGCCCTCATCCATGGGGTCAGAGGAAGAACAGTAAGGTGACCACACAAAACATCCTCTTTCCAGACTTCTTGTTTTTGTTAATAAACAAAGATCTGTCAAGTGCCAGACAACTAAAAATGCAGTTTGTCCCTTGTGCTGCCCTGCCTCATGCTTTGCAGAGGAATTGGCCATGATAGATTCCGTGGCCTGTGCTGTCAGATCTTCACACAGCAAGCGAATTTTCAGGCACTACGAGAAAGGCAGCTTGAAACATTTAATGGGAGAGCTTCCATCCCCAGCTTCAGCACTTGGTTTTCCTCCTAAAACTGCAAGTGAAAGTGACAGAAATTAGGCACAACTGTGGTGGCCATGGGTGGGATGATGGTTTGCTTGAGCACAAGCAGAATTGAGTTTGGACACTACTCCATCTAAGTGCTGATACTTATAGAGGGCTACAAATGTATCACACACAGACCTGCCAGGACTAGAAACCACGGAAGCCTTGTGAGTACTTCCATGCAAAGACTCAGATTGTTAACAGTGTCTGAACACCTCTGAGTCTCATAAACTGGCAAAGGACCTAAACTAGAAGGGTCTGAAGGTTTCATTTCCATGGGAGGTGGATGCAGTAGTTTCCAGACCTCTGCTGCTGAAGTCCCGACACATCCATGCTGTGTTTGCAGGGAATATAGGAGAGCAGTTACTGCGGGGCAGCCTTCCAGTGCCTATGGATGGGTCTAGCTGAGTCCCTGCTGCCCTGCAGGAGTGGTCTGCAGACTTCCTATGAGCCTGGCATGTGCTGCCTGCCCTGCTTCCCCTTGCCTCAGCATGTTTCCCTAAATGACTGCTGTGACCACGATCCCTGAAGTGGCTGTAGCCCAGCCAACCTTCAGGCGTGGCCAGGCCCAACAGGCTCCATGTGTTTTGGGGGGTGCTTCCTGAGCAGCCTCCAGCCCCATGCCAGCCCTCTGGGCCACCTGCTCCTTGTGGCCTTGAGACCATACCTGTAAGCTGTGTGTGTAGCCCTTTTTCTTTCTCACTGAGTATCTTTGGGAGGTTTAGTTGTGGTTGGTTTTGAAGCAGGATGAGGTATGCTCTGCAAAAGCACTTGAGCACAGTCTTTTCAAAGCTTCAGGATCTTCCTTTCCATGGCTTGTTTTTCCCTAGATGCTCCAGCATGGTCCATTTGCCCTTTCCAGAGGTGTAGATGTACATCCCCACTACTTCATGCTTCCATTACTTCTGCCAGGATATGAGCTTTTTCTTACTCGATTTAAGTGCAGCTGTGGATGCCTGCCTCTCTCACATCAGCACTCTCTCGTGTCTGCTGGGTACTCTAGGGTTTTCCATCTCTCAGGGTTCTACAAGATGGCCAAGATTTCCATTCCAAGCTAGAATCATGGACTTCATCTCTCCTAGTAAATTAACCAGTGCTACATAATGTTCTCAGGCAGTGTAGCTCAATTATTTATAGAGTCAAATTGTTACAACAGTTCCTGGCATGTTTTGGCTCCAGGCAGCTAGCACTCTCCTGAACATTTCCCAGGCATGGTTTGGGGATAGCATAGGCCAAAGGCCAATCCCAGCAGGCAATTTGTGTTCAGCCACACTGCCTGGAAAGCAAGAATTTAATAATGTGGACACACGCCAGTCTGTGCCAGTTGGCTTCAGAGCTAGGTAATGGTCACAGGCATGTTTTGTATAGATGTAGTCAGTCTCAGAGTCTTTTTCTCTTACAGAAAGCTTTTGCCCTTGCTGACATCTTTTTCTGTCGGTCTTTCTCTCCACATTACCCGGAGAATATATTTTCTTCCTGAAGTGAGATATTTATCAGAATTATTAACTGATCAAGGTCCCCAATATTTGATTTGTTTCCATTACTTTTTGGCTTTCCCTGCTTAGCTTTTCCCAGTTGTGCATGATTGGTTTATTGAACTATGAAACTGTAAAGAATGTCTATTTCTACTTTTGTGCCATGTGTGAGAAATCCTTCTTCCCTTCTGGGTTTCACATCAACATGGGGCAAAAAATGCCCATGGCAGTGTGGGCGCACATTTCACAGCCACTTTTTCAGTTTATAAATATGACACAGAGACATAAAATAGCCCTCAGTACCAGAATTCTTCATATGTCTGGAGACAGTCCTTCCTCGCCTATCATCAAATCTCCACCAAGAAAAATGAATCCACTCCCAAATTTGTAAGCAGCTGGGGAAAGCACAGGGCTTTTGCTTTCTGCTATGTAGGGATCATATACCTTGTGGGAGAACTGGTTCCAGACACAGGCTGAATATGAAGCTTAGGGCTTTCCCCTAGGACTAGTCTTGTCTTCTTTCCACCTGCTTAGACCAGGTAAGCTGTACTTAGTGCCCCATCCTTCACTTGTTTCAGCATATTTGAACTTACCAATGCAAAGCTATAACCCAATGAGAAAACTTTACTTTTCTCTTTTTTATTGTGGTTCCTAAAATGTTGCAGCGGGTTTTTTTCTTACCACTGGTGCATTTCGTCAGTTTGGCAGCACTCCACCCATGCTTTTGAGTCACAGCAATTTTTTACAGTGTCTTTGTGTCCAAGGTTTCTGCCCCAAATCCTGCCTACTGACAAAGCCAGCACTAACTAAATACCCTGAATGAGATCAGCACTGATTGCTTCTTCACTTCTGCCCGTGTGGATTTTACCTGAGATCTCTGGGGTTAACTCTGTCTCCAGCAATACAGCAGAAGGACAGTTCTCCTGTAAATGCAGTTACCAGCATTTCAGTTCCTTCTCTCTTGGTCATATTGGGACAGGCTCCTTTACCTGGCCTGCCCCCATGAAGACCCTGGCATGTCCCACATCTTGCTGGGCCCCACAGTCAGCAGGTGACCCTTTCTTTGAGACTGTCAGGTTCAGTCGCTTGAGCATCTCCTGCTCATCCCGTCACCCGACCACCAGCTCCATCCATCTCTCTCCATGGGCAGCCCTCTTCCTCCAGCTGCAGCATCTTCTATTCCAGCCTTCGCTGCTGTGGCTGTCTCACCTTGCCATTGCATCTGCCTGACCATCTGTTGAATCATGTGCAATATAAATAACAGCTACTGACAAATAATAGCTACAGATACCCTCCTGTAATGGTCTGGTGGTCTCACTGGACATCCGCCACTTCATAGCATTTTCTTATTCTACTTTGCAAGTCATAATTATATAGTAATATTAAAGAGGGTTGTAATGTTTAAGTGGTTTGGAGTCCTTGGGCTGCCTGATATATAATTTTCACATTTTCCCCAGAAGTGCTTGCTACTATTCAATTCCCTTTGTTCACAACTTTAATACTCTTCTCACCGGAGAGAATACGACAGTGACTTCTTCTATGCTTCAACACAGCATTGAAGATACCTCACTGATTGTAACAGGTAAGGGAAAATCAGCTTTTAAAACCAATCACATTTAATAATTTACATCAGAAAAAATTCAGAGAAGAAGTGAGACTAGGTAATTTCTCTACATTCCTCTTCACAGAGAAGAAAATGTTTTAATCTTGATTATGGAGAAAGCAAAAACCTGCCTCAGTGTGTCTGGTCAGTAACAGGTCTTTACCTCACTGAGACCTTTAATCTGTCCATAGACAGGGACTTGGTCACTGGGGTGCTGAAAACACGTTGTAGCTGATGCAGTGGATGATGCTTCATCCAGTAAAATCATGGACAGCTTTGCTTAGAGGCCCATAGCTGAGTAGCAGCCTTGCAACCGGAATTTGTCCTCCATCTCACATCTTTCTGGCTACATTTCAATGCCAAAAATGAATTGCTCTAAACATATCTCTGAAGCCAAATGATGGCACAGACACATGCCAAAGTAATCTTTGAACAGTTGTGATGATCCTAACGGTGAGCATAGCTGAGTGCTATTTGAAAAGCTTTGCTTTTTCACTCTCGTTCTCCATTCAGTTTAGGGACGTCCACAAAACTGCTACATTTGACAAAGTGCTGCTTTTATTCACCAGCTTCCTTGAACTAACAAGCTGATGACGGATTTTTGGCACAGATGGGATTGTTTGAGATAAATATGCCTAGGAAGCAGGCTCATTTTTTAAGCAAAGTTATTTCAGTTTGTCATGCTCATCTCTCAAGGTATGCAAGCTTCTCCAGCAAGGGGAGCTGCTGGGTGCAGCTCAGGGGAAGGAAGAGAATATGTCTCAGAGCTTTCCTGCTGCATAAGGCGAGCTTTCAGCTCTTTTTTCCCTGTTGAAGATGACCTTGCCCTCACTGTCTGAAGGTGCTTATTTCCTGCAGGTCAAAGATAGGCAGGGGTTTCCTAAACACCACGTTTTATTAATGATCCTCTCCTGGCTGTGGAGCTGCCTGTGAGAATGCTGTCTGCCCCTTCCCTGCTCAGCTCCCTCCTGTGGGGACCCTGCAGCCCACCAGCACTGGGGATGGCAGTGATTGCCTGTAAAGAGGTGCTCGACCGATTGTACAATCAGAGCTGCCTGGCCAGAGCAGCAAGTGAGCCTTCCAGGGGCTCTGCACCTTCTGTGCCTCCGTGAAGGGGTTGGAGTACCTGTGCAGCAGCAGGCTGGGGGTGTACGAGACACCTCTAATTGCAGTGCTGACATCAGCTCCCTCCCTGGCCTCTGACAGGGCTTTGCAGATACACACAGGCTTGGAAGTCACGACTGACTGGTTGCTCAGGTTATGTGCTCAACTGGAACTTGGAAAGGCACAGAAATTCTTGGTCTGGACCAAAATCCCAGTAGCAGCGGCTCCACAATTAGGTGGTATTGATCCGAAGAGGGGGGGACCACCCCTGAAGGTGCTTATTCTCCCTTCCATCCATACCCTCCCTAACACACACAGTGCACATACAGTGAGTTTCCCTTCCCCCTTCTCCCTAAAATTTTAGGCCAGCCCCATGTATTTCAGAATGACCGTGGACATGTCTTTGTGATATTTCTGTCGTGAAAAACAAAACCAAGTAGGTTGGGTTAAAACTGGTTAAATCCCTCAGGACCTCAGTAGTGTTTTAAAACATATGTGAAGGGGAGGAACCATTTTTCGCACGTCCTGAAGGATATAGCTGACATATGGACCATTCAAAGGAAATATTTTTCAGGCCATTGGCCATGCATGAATGGCCGGGCTTATACAGTGGGGACCCGAGATATGATGGGGATCTTCTCCCAGAAACTGGGCTTTCTACATAGCAAGAGCTGATCCTGTAGATGCTAACCATGCTACAGGCTCTCAGGGCTGGTAGCAGATCCAGGAGCCAGCTGAGGGGCAGGGATGGGCTGGAGCAGCACAGTTGCACTGAAGCAGGCTTTGGCTTGGAGGGGAAGTATCCCCTCCTCCCAAGCCTACCCCAGCAAAGCCTACTCCATGTAATCCCACTTTTGCTCCTCTCCATCATAAGCTTTCTCCCAGCTGTGTTCACTGGTGCTTGCTGCTTCAAACACTGCTTTACTGTGGTCAGGTGCCATTGTAGTGCCACAGGTAGATTTAGCACCTCAATCATTTTTCCACTAAATACTTCCAAGGCCACAGAGAAACACCTTGTAAATCTTTTTACTTCCTCAGGAAAAATACCCAAACCCCTAAACCATACAACAAAACAAAACAAAACCAAACAAAACCAACAACAAACCACAAGGAAGTTCAGGGAAATAAACCCCTAAATTGAATTTCTTGTTTTAAAAGCGCTTTACATATATCACCACCAACCAGCATGTAAATTTTAGTCAGCTACTGGACTAGTCTTTTAAAGAAGTTGAGAAATGGCCCTGCGTCCTCAAAGGACACACCTGTTATCTGAAACAGTTTTTAACCAGCTTGTTAAGCAGCTTTGACAGATCAAAGACCCCGGACAATGGGCACAAACTTTAACAATAGTTTAGCCTTGAGCAAAAGCTTCTGTCAAAGCAAGGCTTGTGCCAGTAGTATTATGGCCTGCAATTGAAAATAAATTTTACTTGAATAAGTACCTCAGCCCGATCAGAGGCACTGCCGCCAGGGAGACAAAAGCAGTTGGGGATAAGTTATTGACTCCACTGACAGCATGAATGAAGTTCATTATGCCAGCCCACTCTTGGTAAATGTGTCAGGTTTTAAACTGAATTAGGTGGCAGGTGCATGGACCATTTTCCTGCCCCCCTTGAGACAGTAGAGGGCCAGTCATCACCTGATTCTACAGACAAATGTTTAGATTTGGTTTTCATATCGCACGGGCACAAGTGACAGCATATTTAAATCATAAATAAGGTTTCCTGAAAGCCCTCGTCTATCCCACTTTCTCTCTCTGTCCTCTGTGGCTGGCTGGCCGTGCTCCCATCTCCTTGCCTGCTGGACCCCGGAGGTGGGTTTGCCTCCCCTCCACTGCCCCTGATACAGCCGCCCTTCTGGTCCCTGTTCCTATCTGCCTTTGGGATGTGCAGGGTTTGGGCTTCCACAGGCCCCCTCTGGGCCCAGTCCTGAGCCAGAGCGAAGTCCAAACCCTTCTGCAGTGGGTGACACTGCACACAGCACGTTTCCAACTTCAACAGGGTCTGGATCAAGCCCTCCCATAGCTGATTGTATGTGATATATATATATTTGGGCCTAAAGAGATTGAATCCAGACATCCTATGTTAACCTTCAGAAAGAATTTCTACAGTAAAACAGTATTTAATCCTTGCAAGCCTCTGATGACAAAAATCACTATCATTGCAATTTCACAGAAATGCAGGCCAGATCAGAAAGAAGTGGTGTGAAGAACATATGTATATATGTGTGTGTACATACATACAAAACCACATATAAAAATACTAAATCATCTATATATGTACCAGTTTTTAAAAATTTTGCTAGAATTCAAAGAAATAAGGTGATAATCTGCCATAATAATTTGATGCTCCTCTGCTTTAAGAGTGATCTGCAGTTTTAAGATGTATCTTTCATTTATTTTTGCATCTGAATATTTTGCTTGAAAATATTCTGGTTTATAGTCTGCCAGGGCCTAGAAGGATAATGCAAGATCAGCTGAACTTCAGATACTTTGGATGCCAGCTCTCATTATTTAATCATGAGACATAGGACTATTAAGACTCTTAAAAATGAAAGCCTTGTTTTCTGACCATAGAGGGAAGAGTTGGCATATGCCTTTGGCTGCATGCCTTATTTACGTTAATGAGCAAGTAAGATTCCTTCCCCCTGTGAAGGAGCTGAGCATCCCTTCTCCTGGCACTTTTGGGATCTGCTGCCTGAGTCCGTTACTAAGGCAAGTCTTTTGCTTTTTGACAGCATTTTGGAAACACGCGGCTACTTTTTTGGACTTGGGCCACTTCATCTTTCAAGAATGTCTTGAAAGTCTGAAAATGTCTTGTTTCGTTGTGCTTTGTTTTTTCCTCCACATCTTGGAGGTAAAGCCTTTGGGTTTGTCCACTTAACAGCCTCTGAACCAGAGAACAGTTCTGAAGTTTAATAAAATTTATTTATCCCCATTTTCCAGGGATTTCAAAGGGCTGAAGAAAACACTACCTAGCCCTCCAACACTCACTTGAAGAAAAATGTTATTGCTCTTCCTCAAAACTGAGAGGCAATTCCTAAAAGAAGGGATGAGGCTTGTCCAATGTCACATGCAAGCCGGTGGCAGATTCACACTCCAGCGGGTGTTTTAGCTGTCAGATAGCGCTTCACCCCCCAACACGACATTGCTAAAGATGCATTTGGCTCCGTTCGTGGCCGTATTTAGTACACCTGTTAAACCAGACATATCAAACTCTTTCTTTTTCTGGCTCCAATACAAATAGATCCAGGAAGTCTCATCCATGGACCCCCAAAAAGAGAAAATGTTTCTTTCCCCCATACACAAATCTGGAAAAACAAAGTAGGCTTATTCTTTGGGGCTATCTAAAGACTGCTGTGTGTCAACACACAAAATCATTTCTCACAGTGGTATCACTTGCTGGATATGTTCCTTCCCTCCAACTACAGCAGATGGTGTTTCATAGTTGGTCACAAATGGCTGTCAGCGAGCGTTTGTCTGCCTGCCAGTAACCTGTAGTTTGGGGACTCCCTCGGAGAGTGTACCAGCACTGACTCTGCTGATAGCAGCATCTGAGAAAATGATCCGTCCTTTCTTGTCAGGCACAAAATTAGCTATCTCATTTTCAAACTGTTGACAAGGGGGATATGAAAGAAATAAGGGCCGTGCTGGCTCAGATGATGTTTCTTCAGCTCTGGTTTGAGGCAGCGAGTGCTGGTTACAGAGCAGAAGCTGCCTTTACCTCAGCAAATATTGACCTCTGCTGAAAGATGGGGATACAAGCACAGCCCTCTCCTGGTGTCAGGATTTTGCGTGGCATTTCCAGCTTTCCGAAGCTCAGTTTAGATTTCTCTTGGCCAGTGTTAGCAATGAGAAATAGATGACCTTTGGTGAAGTTGCCCTGTAGCAGGAAAAAGCTTTTGATGGGCTAAAGGTCCCAGTTCACCAGCCAGGTTTGCTGCTGTCCTCACGTGCACGAGGAGAAGGCAGCCAGGCAGCACGGCGCCCTTTGTGTCTGCACCCTTGTCCCAGCAGCCAGAAATGGGAGGCATGGGAGAAAGAGAGACAGCAGTGATGGAGACCAAATACATCTGTATTTGGAAAACGGTTTTGGAAACTTTGCACTGACTTGTAGAGGCAGTCATTACCTTTCTGATGCACACCCACTTTTCAAACACTTGCAGCTACAACTCCAAGTGTTTTATTTCAACAGAAGTCTTAAAGATGAGTCCATGGAGCAAAGCTGAAAGCTCTCCACAGCAGCTGTCTCAGGGTCCTCCTGCATGTAGAGCAAAATTTCTGTTTGAAATTCCAGGTGGTATCTGGGCTGGTAAAGTTGACTGGCCTCACCTGCCTGAGCCAGGGCAGGGGTCCCCTCCAGGTGGGGATGTGTGTCAAGAATTGCATGGATCAATCCTAGGTAGAAAAAAATCCTATGCTGGTCAGTAGAAAGGCAGATTGTATCAGCTCCAGTTACTGTAGACAGGCACCTTATCATTTTCCTGCTCTAGTCCTGACCTGCTAGAAGATTTTTAAACAAAGTCCGTTTTCAGCATTTCCCTTTCAAAGAGTTTCTAATATTGCAGAATTCCTTTTCATCCTAAATGTATCTATCCTCTGTGAGAAAAAGATAGATAAAACAAATATTTAAGTCCTACAAAAGAGAAATTGTGACTGCTTCGGAAAACATCAGAATGATCCATCTGAAGTGAAATACTCTAAAAATTCAGGATTGCTTTACTTCAGCTTCCGTATTTTCGTCACTGAACTGATGTTAAAAAGTACTAAATTATTCAATGGTTCAAAGTGCAAATATTGATTTCCAATGAACATTTTGAGCTACTTTCTGGAATATTCATAAACAAAACTGAATTCACACAGTAACTGCACAACACCAATGACAACAACCAACCAGAACAAAAGGGACACAAAAGTTTTGCTTAATTGGAATCATACTTGAAACAAAATTTCAACTATTTCAACAAAAGAGATTTTTTAAAGACTATTGAAGGTGGAATCTAAAAGGGAAGCTGAAAATCAAGTCTCCAATCATGGTTCTGTTGCATAAAATCTATAACAATATAGCAATTTTTCATTTTCCCTGAGTTTCAACACTGAATTTTTAATTTGATTTTTCATGTATAAATAAGTCTGTTTCTGTTCTCCTTTGGCTACAAAGATTTTTCTGAGAAAAGCAAATAGAGAACTTAGACAAGGCAAGGCTACCTGCAGAATGAGGTGTGACTTTAACTCAGGTGCCCTGTGAGGAATATGGAAGTATCTGTTCCACAACAGATCAGAATGAGTACAAAAGGAGAATGATGACTAGACTAAGCTTGACCCTCAGCAGGGGCCTTGTGCCCTGGCTTGCATCCAGCAATGTGTTCAAGCATGAAGTCTGAGTAAGACAACACAAACACCTAAGGTTAAGCACATGTATAAATATCCTTACTACATTTCAGCTGGGAAGATTTCTAGAGTCTGGCTAAGAGCTGGGTTTAAATGTACTCCTTATAAGGGTACATCTAAACCCAGCACAGCTCACACTACTACCTGCTAGGTACTGAGTCCTGGCTTTGGTTTGCTTGGGTGTGTTACTGTGTTTGTGCATGTATTGGACACATGGGCATGAAATTCATATCCTTGACCCCTTACAGATAGACTAGGAGTAACTTAATGACAAACATGCCCAATATCTTGAATTCCTTTCTTTACAGCCACAGTGAAAGGCCTTACACAACAAATTGAGTAGCCATTTCTCAGGCAGCTCTTCTTCAGGCAAAGATCCCAACAAAAAAGGCTGTTGAAAATCCCAGAGAGTCCAGCATCTTCCTAACGGAGGGCATTCCCTTTTGGCAAAGCCCATGGGGGCAGAATTTGCTTTGTGGATGTTTTCAGAACATACCACTAATGTTTTCTACTTTCCCTTTGGGAGGGTCAACAAGTGTCTGAAAGGCTGAAGAATGCTTACGGCCAGGTGAGTTTACATCTTCCCAAACCACCACTTTCTGCTTCAGTGTGAAAGGCACTCATGCTTAGGGAAAATTTCCCCCCTGAATCAGGATCTTCACTCTTATACCACGTTGTTGACTTTGACTCAGACCTCTGATGCCCAGAGATAACACAGTGGCCACTTCAATGGTCAGCTTGTGATTGATCAGACAAACATTTCCAACACAGAGGTCCAATTTAGTCCAAAGAAAAATGGAGCCACTTCAGAGCAGTGTGGTCAATTGTGTGGCCCATCACTGACGCCATCTTCAACAGCCTGCTGCCATGGTCAATAAAGTTGGTTCCTCTAGCTGAATGAGAGGTATGCACAGAGTTTTGGAAGTCACCAATTTGATTAAGAGAGATGGCCAGCACCAGGAAGATGACATGACTGTTGAGGCAGTCTGCAATGCTCTCAGGCACTACGGGGAGCGCTGCTGCCACACACAGTGAATCATGTGCTAGTCCAGGACTCTGAAGGCAGGGATGGATTTGTGGGCTTACACGCATCAGGAAGTCCAGTAGTACAGCATCTGAGCATCTGGCTCATTTTGGGCACCTGAGCATTTGAGCATCTGCCTCAAGTTGGCAGTGGTGGATGTACAGGATGAACAAGCGTAAGGCCATTTCATGGATTTGGTTGGGACAAGAAGATGAGGAAGTAAGTTAATTGGGGAACGTTGTGGAGCATTTCTGAGTTTTCCTACTGCTCTATTAGCAAAATATTTAAAAAATACTTTCTTAGCGTGCTAATATCTACTTTCCTGTAACATGATCTTTTCCCTCTGCATTTCTCTCACTTCTTTTGCTAGGTTTGTTGTCTCTAGTCAAGCTGGAAAAAGTTTTCTTCTGAATGCAAATTCCATTCGCTTTTTGATAAAGTTGTCAAGGAAAAATGCTGGTACTCTGCCATATGGAAGCATTTATTCACTACCAAGTATGTAAATTAGATTACATCCTTGATGGCAGCTGTGTTAATTAGCATATCTCGGGCTCCTGCTTGCTACAACTGGACCCAAAGTTTGGTTTTTTCCTCTTTTTTTTTCTTTTTCCCAAGCTACCCTTGGGGCCCCCATAAACACTGTTAACCTATCAGATCTGCCTCAGACCCCTGCACGAGTCCCTCTGAGGATTAGAAATTCCTTGCAGCATTTGCCTTCTGCCAGAGTTTCTCCAGCTGAAGGTCTCGGCGGGGCTGAGGAGATTAAGGGGAACCCCTTTGGAGGCTGAGGAGATCTGCTTCGCAACATGTCTTTAAATGTTGACTGGACTTATTATGAGGCACAGAAGCTCTGCAAGGGCTCTCAAGTTAATTAGGGGAACTTGCCAAGGCCTGTCAGACACTTGGTGGTCATCACTGGATCCTTCAGACTTTTGGCAAAGCTTTGGAGACGGCGACATGCCAGTGAAAGGCTCTGGCTGTGCTAAGTAACCACGACTGCATTCCCCCAGAGTTACCACTGTTTCTCGGAAATAGCAAAAGCAACTGAGCAGCTCATGAATTTCCCAACAAACCAGGTTTGCTACTTCTTGCCCTCCCTAAAATTTGGCCCCAAACCCCTCAAAAGTCATCGAGTGGTCAAAATACTCCGTTTTCCCGTTTTACCTCAGACTTGATGGGATAATTTGTATTGGTGCTTGCACCTTGAACCTGACACACTTGGGGAGCTTTGTGAAGCAATAACAGTATTTGAATTTTCCATATATTGAAAATCATTGGAGTGAAAATTTGTACTCTAGAACAAAGAATAGTGATAACTTACCTCTTCAAAACCCATTAGTCTCAATATAATGCATTTGCCAGCCAGAGCCTATAGATATTTCCAGGACAGCAGATGAGTGTCACGTTTCCACCAAAAAATGTAAGATTTTTTCTCCGCAAGACAAAATAAACTTAGAAGAGCCCAAAGGATGTGGTTGACAGGAGCACCAGACCTCCTAAAGAATGGCACTTTGCAGAGGAGACATGAACCAGGAAAGCCAACTGCTTGTCGTTTTTAGTCATGACACCAGTTACAAAAATGAGGATGCTGATGTTATTATTGCAGCTGTATTCTAACCAGCTCACACACGTTCAGCCAAGTCTGGCATTGTATACAGCAAACAAAACCTGAAATTGTTAAGCCTAAGGAACATGTCCCATTATGTGTTACCCTCTGTTTTCATCAGTTCAGTTATAGGATGCTAGCTAATCATGCTCTGATGTTTAAATTTTACATCTCTTCTTTCGCTGCAACCTGATATGTATGTCCAGACTCATACTATACCTGGACAGAAAACCTCCTGTCCACAGATTTGTTGCACCTTGCCCTGCTTTCATCTGTACAACTGAGAGCAGCAGTAGAATAGGAACTTGAAGGAAGTGTAGGAAATCATCAGCCTCACTCTGCAAGTATTTTTATGGGAAAGACTCCTCCAGGCAAATCGTCCTCAGCAAACACAGAGCTCAACAACAGAGTTTAAGAGCACTGAGAAAGAAAAGTAGCACTCTCCTTTGCAGTGTCCATCCAGACAGTACAACTTGGTTTAGGATGTAAGTGATAAAAGTGCTTTTCAGAACTTCTTCTTTTGCAGTAATTTTCCAGATAGAGACATCATTATTATCCAAGTATTTGTCTGGCATAAACCAAGTTCTTACGCTTCCAATTAATTTTAAAACAAACATATGTTTAGTGAGTTGCATAAACACAGAACTCAAAATAACCCCATAGTAAAGCCCAGTATTGACACGCATCTTCATCTGGTCAAGGTGTCACCTGATGTGACAATGAGTTAGGAGACTCTATGCAGGAGATGCACTCTCCTTGATGCATTGGTTCTCCTGCAGCCTTGTATTTCTGTGGCGTTGATGCCAAAGATTTGTGGACCATGGTGCAGGCTCCTCAGTACTACTCTACAGTTGCCATTACTATCGAATAATGAGGGTGAAAATGGTTCTTACACTACTGTTAATTAATCAGAAAACTGAAAGTGTTGCACCAGGTGTATGCAAGGATGTGTGCACAGGGCAGGCCATAGTTAAGGGAATAAAACATCCGTTTTCTTCAACCCATTTCCATGCATCCATTTTCATCAATCTAAAACTTCTTACTTTTCAAACTCAGTTTTCCAGCACTGTAAGAACATGTATCTTCTTTCCTTTGGTGAAAATACTTGCTTCCTCCTTGGTGCCCAGATTCCTTGAACACACCAGTCCAGTCACTCTTTCCTAACTGGTTGTAATTCTTGAGCTGACTGGTACAACTGGGAGTGAAACTACACGCTTTCATACTCAATGCCACTTTTAATTAAAGCTCTGTCTATGCAGAATGACTCATTAGATTGGTACAAAATTTATGGCAATGCCAATGAGCATAAGTATTGATACTGACATCACAGAACAGAAATTAACAAGCATGGGGAACCCCTAACAGAATCCTAGAAGAAATAGTTATTTCTTGAATTTAGTGTTGTAGATGCTGGGGACTAATTGATTTAAATATTAATTAAAAGATTAACTATAACTCCTTCACCATGTAATTTCTTCAGATTCCTGCCTTTGGGCCTGTTTATGCACTCAGCTAAATACTTGCTCATTATCATTGTAGTTCAGGACAGTATTTTCACCTGCATTTAAATTCAAATGTATATTGAAATAGTCATCCAAATACGGATGCTTTCTCAATTTCATTGTTAATTTACATTTTATCCCATTTTTTCTCTTCAGTTATTGCTCAAAACTTGTTCTGTTTCTTTGAAGATCTGTAGAAATGGGAATTACAAAGCCAAAGTATTTTACAAGCCTTTTTTCTTTCCAAACTAAAAAAAAAAGTTCAGTCTCATTTTGTTAGCACCAAAAGCCAGATGTTCTTTGCTGGTTTTAAGTCCCCTGAGTTGTACCTCTTCACTGAAGCTTAATGCAAGGAAGAGCAGTCAAGTAATTCATAAGGTTTGATCTTGGTGTTAAATTTTTGCATTAACCATAAAACAGTTTGTTCTCTTGAAAATAACAATTTGAGCAGTAAAGGGGAAGATTTTTTGCAAAGCATTTTGAGGAGTTTTTCAGCTATAAACCACTCTCCCTGAGTCAGCAGGGGATTAGTAAAATAAACTTCTTTGAATTACACTGACGAAACTCAGTGAAATATAGTGGTACACGGCTTTTCCTATCTACACTATTCTACAGATTTTCATAGCGCAATCTAGCATTTAAAATTATTTTCTAATGCCAGTGTCAGTACATGGAGCCTTGGGTGTCCTGGGCAGCATAACAGCAGCAGCAGCAATCTTTCTCTACCTGTGTTCTGTCTGACAGCGTCTACCTCAGGGCAGAAGCCAGATCAGAGTTTGCAAAGGTCTTTTCCATATACTGCCACGAGAAAACCTGACCCAAGGAAGGGTGGCACTGATTGTTGAGTAAATCACCTCCCTTTTTTTGTTCTTGCCAGGTATTAGTATATTATTATTCAGGCAATATTAGCAGCAGAAGGAAAGGAATTTGGGGGTAGTTGACCTACTGAAATCCAAGTTGCAACCCACTCTTCCTTTAAAACAGAGAAATGGAAAATTGCAACTCTAAAAAATATTAGGAGTCAAGCTCTTCCACCAAAAACACGTGGAAGGTGGGGCAGGGTTTGTATGTCGACTAATTGCAAAAATTGATTTTTGTTGAGGTAAAACTTCCCACTGCAAAATTATGAAAGCTTAATTTTTATCAGAAGTGTGACCAGTGGCAAGAGTTAGACTAACATCTTCTATGAAAATTTTTCACAGAAACCAGCATAATGAGGTCTCAAATTTAGAATGCTTAAAAATTTTGCTGGAAATATTTTCTATGGCATTCATGCTAATACACATGGAAGCACATACATGTGTGTAGTAAGGCACATGCACGGGAATGCACTCAGTTTCCATGCAGACGGGTATCATATTTGGTGGTGAAATAAATCAGCCACTGAAGATGAGGCAACACTTCTTCATTCCTAGCCATTGTCTGGTCTCTGCCCGGGTCTGTTTGCATCTCCCCAGCTACTTGCAGTCACATCTTGAGCAAAAACACAAAAGTGGCTTTGAGAGCATCATTTTGGCCCACGTTTTTTCAGGAGAATCTTTCTGCTTCTTAAAATGGGTTGTGTTCTATCAAAGGTGCAGTTAGTTGGAGGCACTAGCAGGTTTGCAAAGGGATCATCTTTGAATACATGTGGTTCTTTTTCTCTCTTAAACAGTGTTGGAGTGGGCAGGTCCTCTTGGTTAAAGTCCATCCCCCATTATTATGGATTATTTCACAGTGTGATAGGGACACTGGTGTTGCCTGCTGTCAAAATCAGAGACCTGCTGAAGAGTTGAGCAGGTTGCACCGCAGGCATCTGTGGGGAGCGGGAAGGGGTGTGCCGGTGCAGGACACATATCACACCTCACTGGAGTCAGCTGGCTGCAGCTGAAAAGCTTCTGAGATTAAAAAAGTCATTGCAGAGGTGCTCAGGGCACATAGCAAGCGCAATACTGGCTTTTTCTGTTTTCCCTTAAAGGTAGAAGCCCTCATGTCCAGGGAGACAGCGTCGGTTTCATGGGTTGGGAAGAATCTTCCCCAGCAAAGATTTTGGTGAGCAGTGTGTGTGTGGGTAGAGCATGCCGTGGGAGACTACCACGGCCTGATATGAGAGATGATATCAGAGATTAGTTAACCGTATGGGCTGAGTCCCTGGGGAGGTGTGTGAAATGAATCAGATTAAACAAAATTGATAATGTGAATACTTAATCAAACAGACAAAGGTAGTCTGCACAGCTAATTAGGGGCAAATAGAGCGTCCCTCTTGTACCTCATTTAACTGACAAATTGTGCAGACAGTTTTAATGGGAGTCTGTTTAGCAAAGAGAAGGCTGTACAGTTGACAGCTTGGCAAAATGTGGTTTCTGTAACACCACATGATGCTTATGGAAATTAGCCTGGTGCAGCTGAGCTCAGAGTAGGTAAGAGCTGCCCAAACTCTAGTAAAATGGTAAAATGGATCTTTTGTAGGCCTCTGTTTCTGACTTCTTAAAGGGACCTGGACGATTTTCTGCAAGCTGGCAAGGAACATTTCTGAAAAAGCAAAAAGGATCATTAGCAGTATCAGAAAGGACAGCTTCTGTGACCAAGAAGGCAGAAAAAACATTCAAACTACATCACCTTAGTATATTACGATTTTATGGTTGGTCCTCTGTAAGAGCAAAGTTACTTTCTCAGCTTCTTAGGAGTTATGTAAATATGAATTACTGTTAATATTTTACAGACAAAAATGACTGTGCAAAGAGATCCACCAAATCCTGCAATGTGGGCCAACTCCAAGGCCAGGCTGAGGACCCAGACAAACCCGAGGCCACAGCCCATCTTCTGGGACAGGAGGGTCTCTGCTACAGTTTGGAGTGACTTTCCTAACAAATATAGGTCTTCAGTTTCTTAAGCCCTGAGTAACACAAATGCGAAGGTTTTATACATTTTCTGGTAAGTCCTTTCACTGCATCCTTCTTCTGTCCTTCTCCAAACCAACCATATCTCTTCATTGTCTCTCTTTCCATGTCCCCAAGGTTCCCATACTTAGCCCTCTTCCAAAGGAAGATGAAAATGTTTGGGTATGTTGTAAAGTCCGATGGGAGACTTTAAAACATGAATTAGAGACCAAACCCTTCAGCGAAGTGAGAAAAGTGGCCAACACTTGTTAGTTCTCTAAGGCCTTCATGATATCTTTCATGAGCAGCTGTTGTTGCACTGACATAAGAAAGCAAACTGTCCTGCCTGTAAAGGGAGCACAGCTAAGTATGTATTAAATTTATGAAACTGTATTCAGGTTCCTTCTATAGTTTTGCATCTGCATCTGCAGATCTGCATTCTAACCTGCATGGAATTTCGAGCATGACAAATGCGAGACACTAGAGGTTTAACAAAGGATTCTGAGAACATCCTTTTGTGTCAGTTCTGCTCAAGATTGCTCTGTCTCACACTGAGTGTCATCAGGAGCAAGGGGAGGAGACCTGCTATCCCCGCAAGACCGGCTCAGAGAAGTTTTGCTGGGAATCACTATCTGGAACACAGCACCCTCTGTGGTTAAGCCTCTCATTTAGTTTCACCGATCTCTGAACATCACAAGAATTTGGCGTACGTGCGTGATGCACAGAGCTGTGTACATCCATGTACATGCATGTGCACATGTATGCTGTGTTCACTCAAACTGTACATTTTGACCACTAAATCGAGATACTGTAATGCTTAAAGAGTGAGAAATCTGAGGCTGTACTATGAACAGTAACTCTCCTCTCCAGGCTGGCCACCTCACTTAACTCTTCTGTACCTCGTTTCTACACCTACAAAACAGGACTATCCTGGCTTCCTCAGAGCGCTGCTAGAACGAAACACTGTGTTTGCCATGACCATTGATGGCAGAGCACAGGATCTGGCATAGGTCAAATCTTAGTTGATGAGAACTGACTAGCACAGCCCAAATCATGTGTTGAAAATGTCTAGGAATATAGCGCAAATCTTAGGGAATTCGCGGCCTCTGCTTTTGTGACTCATTTGGGAAGCACATTCGCTTCCTTCCCTTCCAGCTTATCACCTCAGCACTACAAGGACTTCAGCAGAAGAAGAAAAATGGAGTGCTGCCATCTCCACAAAAAGCATGGAGTGTCGTCTCGTTTGACATCTGACTTATGCTTAAACATCACCCACTGCTGAAAGGCATGACTTTATGATGGAACATAAAGATGGTAAACACATGCCCTGAAATGAGCGTTTCAGGAGTGAAGTGTATTATGTGTGTAATAAAGCTGCAAACATGAGGCATGGCCTGGAGTGAATGCTTTTGCTGAATTCACTTCTGGATCTCTCCTTGTGGAGCTCTGTCCCTGCAAGAAAATTCCTTAAAACAGAAATTACAGAAAAACTAAATAAAAAGTTGGAAAGAATAGGAATTATTTAATCAAACAAATACTACATTCCAGTTAACAAAACTAAAAATTTGATCCTTGTATGGTTGTGAGTTATTTAGGCCTGTTTGTGCTGGGTTTTTTCTTTCACATCTTCTCAAGGAACCTTCATAACATGTAAAGCCATCTGATTCATTTATTGAATAGTTTCACATATTTGGGCAGAAGTCTGTGCAAACCAGCAATTCCCATTCTGGTCCCTAGTGACTTGCTCATTTTAGTCTACCTCCACTAAGGTGAAATACGTGTAATGGAAATTTCCTACAGTACAATACAAGTGTTTTAGTGTGGCAGGTAGCATTTGGAAAACAAAAGAAAGAAGGAAAGAAGGAAGGGATAAATGAGGGAATGAACAAGCAAAGGAACAAAAGAGAAAGGAATAGAAAAATTATGGGGAAGCTTCTGTCTGAAGGCCCCAATTCCCACTCCTACCCCTCTGAGAAGCAGACTTGCTGTCAGGTGTGCACAATCCAGCTATCACAATGGCTGAAAAAGCCTTTGGGAAGCAGGAGGAGTTCTTTTTTTAACCTCTTCTCTAACTTGTTAAAGCCTGTGTAAATCCCACCAGCTCCCTCATGAAACGCTTGCCTGAGCAAAAGTTTTTCCAGCACATTTTTTGAGTCTCACATAATTGAAATAGGAGGGGATTTGAGCCTGATTCAATAGAGCAGTTTGAGTTAATTGATAAACTTTCCCTTTTCATTATCAGTGCTACCCTTCTGTCTGAAAGGCAGGGAGATATCCTTATGGGATTTGAGCAAATATTGGAAATTGCAGTGGCAAATTAGCAGGGGCCACAAACCAGAAGCGACAGCTCAAGGAGGCTGGTGGAGGGAGTGGAGCAATCCCTTACCAGTAGCAATTGGCCAGACTTATCATATGGACTAATCACAACAGAGCTGGTGAAATAATGGGCACCAGATGTTAGCGCTTTGTAGACGTTGGCTCTCTGGAGACCAGCTCCGCCAAGCGAGCTCCCCAGGAGCAGGAGCATGGCTCTCTCATCTATTAATAGGACAGGGGGCTGCTGGTCAGTGCCTACTCCACATATCTAACTGGTCATGCTACAGCCCCTTTCCTCAGCTTAAGGAATATTTGCATTCATGAGGAGCATTTCCATGACTTGTATGCCTTAGATTCACAGCACTTCATTTTGTTCAGACGTGAACGAGTGAGTGAAAACTAATCATGCAAAGGATCAAATCACTGGTGGTTGGCTCCACAGAGATCTTTAATAGGGATGCTGCTCTGCAAAGTACTGACTATTTCCCCACAGAATTTTACAGCTGTAAAGGTTTTACTGGCACAGTGAGTAAGAGGGAATGAGGTGGGAATGTTTTCCCCACAGGAGCTTTGCAGAGAAAGTTTTAAACTGATCTCCAGAGTCCAGGGGCTGCAGAGAGGAGGAATCCAGAGAAGGAGCAAAGCAGACTCTTCTCTTGCTCTTACGTGTCGTGCTCCCAGACCAGGCCTTACAGGATTATCTTATGCCTCTCTAATTGTTTATGGAAAGGTTGCTTGAAAATACAGGGATTTGCAGCTAAGCCTCCGTTAAGAGTGCTGCCACCAGCGCTGCTGCCAGCTGCAGCACTCTGTGCTGTGCCACGGCTCGGAGGGACGATGCGCCTGTGGTTTAGGTTTTGTGCAGGAATCAGGAATCAGGTAGTCAGTCTTGTGGGTGGGCAAAGAGGGTCAGGGACCTTGCCTAAAGTAAGTCAGAAGTGGAATAGAAGACAGTCATAGAATTAAATATAACTGCTACTTAAAATAAGATGAATATATCTGTGAGCCATGCTTGCTGTGGTTTGTTCTAAGGGAGACATGTCTGCAGAGTGGGCCCCATCACTGCTAGTGCTGGCCACAGAGCACACGGCTCCTCCTGCACTGTTTTCAGCACTGGCAAGCCAGGTCTGCTCTTTCTCTTTTTGGATGCTGACTGATGTGGTTTCAGTTTCAGACAGATGAGAACTGTCTCTCCTATCTGATCTGTTCATCTCCCAGCACAGGACTTGGGCTTTTTCATGGGCAAAGACCCTGCAGAGGGTCTATAATATGAACGGCCTCTGAAGATATTGAGCAAATATCAATCTTCTTTTCAACTAAAGCATCTTATAAATCCTGACCAATGTGTCCAAAAGCAGAGGTGCAGGCAGGCTCTGCTCGTTCATAGCTGGCAAGGACCTGGAATCTCATGAAATCAGATGCTACAGATTTGTTATTGCAGTCATTAGAACCAGATGAATTTGGATACACAACTCACTGCTCCCCAAGAATGTGTCTACCTTCTACTGTCACCTTTAACACTAAATTACATTGACTTTCCTTCCCTGAATTAAGATTTCAGTGGGTTAGTTTATAAAAATATGAGATTTCTTTTTTCTGCAAACTTTTTTGGCAGTTTTCGTTTGTGTGAGAGAGCTTAGAAACATGGCAGAACTGACAGCTCCCATTTAAATGCCAAATGTCTCTTCCTTACTCCAATCTGCATCTAAAACAAAAAACTATGCAAGACACAGACATTCCTTGCAGATATTTTTGCTATTCCTGTCGTCCCCCAAGTGTTGTAGTTTTTTTCTTTTGACACTTGAGACCCAACGATCAATCACCGAATACTTCCCCCTGTATCTGGATTAGCAATCAGTTGTGTTCTCCGGCATGTGCCAGGAACATCTTTCCCTCCCCTCTACAGGATGCATTTCAACTTGAAACAGTAACTTAGCCTTTGCAATTGCAATCACCAGCCTGATGATGTCTGGTAAAGAATGGCAGGAAAAAGTCAGAGGGTTCCTGTCAACTTCTGACAGTGGCAGAAACATCCTCTTTTCCTGATGAGCTGCCTTTCAAGTCTTGGCAGAGCCATTATCAATTCTATGGCTGCATTTCCCTGCATTTGGGGCCATCTGTCTTTACTCCTTCCATTCTGAAGTCAGAAAAGAAAATTATTTTCACATTAGCAACTCATTAAATGGTTCCAAACTTGTAGCACAATCACTGCTGGAGCCAAACCCATTGTTTTTACACATCCAAATACGTACTCGGAGGCATTGTTCGGAGATCAGGGGCTGGCTTGCAGGACCTTCTGTCATGCACATGAGCAAGTGGGTGGGGTGGGGCCCTGTCACCCTCATCCATCATACTCCATCAATGTCACCACCACCTGCAGAGGCATTACCCCCGGTCACTCACTCACTCTGTCGTTTATTTCTGTCCATCAACATGAGCACAAGGAGAGGATATCAGTAGTCAGTATCCGAACTGGTAAAATTCTTGGGGTTTGTTTAAGGCAGTGGGGATATTGAAGACCATTTGAAGACTTAGGCAAGTTGCTCTTTCAGCTTAGTTTCTCAGCATAAAGAAGCCCTTAGGAAATCAGATACAGTGTTGATACTCGCTGTGCAAATGCCCAAGGCTGATTAACCAACGCAAAAATCAGTGCCTTTGGCTGGAGAAAGACAGAAAAGCCGTATTTCAGGAGAGTCTTATCATCGAAGGGAAACACAGTGGTCTGTTTTGAAGATCTGGATCAAACTCACCCTTAGGTCTCCTACAAAACTCCTCATTTCCCCTCCCTGCAGTGAATCACTCACTGCACCACTGGTTCAAAGTGCCTGATCAGCAAGTGCAGGGAAAGCGGGATCCCCAGCAAACCCCACATGCCCCACCACTGTTGGAGAGAGCACTGCTGGCCTCAGTGGGCCTGCACTGCCCAAGGCACGCTGAAGAGCCACTTGTGTGGGACAGGGGAGCCTCTTGTGTGGCACAGCCCACAAGAAAGCAAATACATTCCTGCGCTGCTTGGCTAGGCCAGTGCTAACATCTGAACAACTCCTAAAACTTCAGTCTCTGAACTGGCTGCTGAAATCCTCTTTGGGAACAGGCATGAGCTCCCTCAGCCTGCTCAGCAGCTTGAAGCAGATGGTGTATGTGGTACCCTCTCTCCAGAGTTTCCCAAAGTGGTTGTGTTCCTGTGGCTTTCCTGAGAGCTGATGCAGGCTTTGGGAGATGCAGCTGCATTTTAGGGGCTGAGCAAAACATTTTCTGCATTGCATATGAAAAGCCTTCTGGGAATCAGAGGGTATTAATCAATTTTACATGTACCATTCCTTGCCTTTAAAAATCAGGGCTCCCTGCACATTGTTAAAGCCTCCAAGAGCCCTTTCTGTCCCTGGAGTCGATCACTGTGAAATGAGGACATGTCACAGCATAGCTTATTAGGGAAACCAGGGTGTTTCCGTTTGTTTGGATTTGTACAGAAAAGGGTTTTTCACAGGGGCTGTGCTTTGACAGTCTCGTCCTCCCCCAGGCTGGTTCACATTTAGCAAGGGGCGGCTGACAAAGCTCCTGGGCCACGGAGATCCACAAGGTGCTTGCAGCTGGCACAGATACCTCATTAGAAATTCATTTTTTCCTGTCATAATAACAAAGTGCAGAGCAGCGGTGGCAACATAGTTTCGTATGGGAAAGCACACAAAAGGGGACAGCTGAAAGAAGCTGTGCTTTTCTCCTGTATTTCCAGCCCGACAGAAGCATCTTCAAAGGGAGCAGCCTTGCCCGTCCGCCGCACCCTCTTGGCCTGAATCGCTTGAATGGCATTTTATACACCTACTGCACCCTGGGGCCAGCCAGCCTCCAGGAAACCCATTCACCCGGCCCCGCTCCTTCTCCCGGCGTTTTGTTGTTTCCTGCCCCACGGAAGCGGTGGGCAAATAAAAATCACAGCCCCGGTTTGTGAGCCTCAGCTCCATTGCAAGCACTTCTGAAACCCTGCTCCCAGGCAAATGGAGCCAGTTGATTTCTTAAGGGGGAGGGTGGAAAACCTCCAAAAGTAGAGAATGACTGCTGTCGAATTGCCCTCTCTGTTTATTTGTGTGGTGAAAGTGAAAAAGTAGATTTAGGAGGGCAGAAGTGAGAGGAGAGCAGCATCTCTGCTGTGACTGTCACTGTTAGGATAGTGCACAGATGCGGGCTATTGAGGAACCAGAACAGTTAGTCACTGTGGAGATGGAGAGTGGCAATGAAGCACCCTTCTCACACACAAACAGCTTGAACCACATCCCCAAAGTTAATGAAAGAAGAGACTGGGTTTCTGAAGCCAGGAGATTTCATCTTCTTGAAAGTGTAGAGTGAAAGCCTGACAAATATTGCATTTAAAAATCTTGGCTTTATTTTTCTCCCAGTTACTTCTTTTCCACCTTTCCTTCCTTTTATTTTTTTTCCCCTTGCAACACCACATGTATTAGAAAAAAATAGGAGGATGGAGGAGAGAGGCAGGAAGCAAACAAGAAGTGTGGGAATAGGAAAGGACTGATAGCCCAGAGATGAAAGTCCTGAAACAATGTAGTTACAATTCAGAAACCTCCCTCTCATACACAGACAAAACCACATGCAACAATTTCCTTTTTCAGGCAATGGGTTGTTCCATTTCTTAAAATAAAAGCACAACCAAAAGCCAAAATGAAGCAAAACAAAACAAAAGAACCTAACAACAACGATGAAACCCCAACAAATAAAGATTCCTGATACAAAAATTTAGTCTGATCTGTGTAACACACTAAACACCGGCACCTCACCATTAGTCCAATCCTCCATACCGCAGCACCAAGAAGCTTTGGCAGAAGTACAGCAAATGACCCCACTTTGATCCCTCAGCCTGGAAGGGAAGCTGCCAGGGAAGAGCACCAAGCAGACCACTGGTGCAAGTGCAGTACTTGCAGTTTTCTGCCAGAGAAATCTGAATCCCCACTTTGCTGTATGTGGTAGCCCAGAGACACCAGCATCAGAAATCTGGGGTGGTGTGAGTGTGAGGGAGACTGCAGACCGTGAGACAAAGAGCACCAGGCAAATCTTTAACACATTCCAGGAGTACTGTCATCCATGAAAGGATAATGTATAGATGCCTTTTCTATTCAAGAAACAAACTGTGGGGCATTTTTGCTATAGACATTGGCAATAAAGCCATGTCCAGGAAATGGGGATTCACTGTAGCTTGGATAAATGTTCAAAAGTGCCCAAATGTACCACATCTAATTTTAGACACTCTGAGAACCATTACCTAGCCCTCCAGAGAGCTCTGGCTTTCTGTGCTGCTGAAATGCATAGAGACCACGATGCCTATCAACTTCAGGCTATTGCAAACTTAGTTAAACTCTTCCATTTCTCAATGTCACATCTTAGAAGTAGTTTAGTCAAGGGTTCTGAGCATCCTTCTGAAAAGAGTCTGTAATAGCACAACTAGTAATCAGCAAGCACAAGGGATATTTGGGATCTTCTTAAAGTGAGGCAGCTCGGGAGGGCAGGGATGGGGGTCCTGGGCTGAATGTGGTGATGAAACTTGAAAAGAAACACAAAACAAAGACCTCCACCACCTTGGCCTGCAACAGGAATTTTAGAAAGGATGTCCATCAGGCTGAGCAGGATGTGCACTTAAGGGGAGATGCTGATCTTCACTAACTTGAGTTGTGCAGATATTTGGGTTGTGCTCTCAGCTCATCACCAGGGCATCTTTTGTTCTTTGTCTGCCAGGGGATTTCCAGAGGGTCCTTTGTTCTGTCCAGTTGGTGAGAGTCAGGGGATGGGGGTGGGTTGGAATTGCTGTTGGGGGGAGTACCCACACTGCCATCCATTTGCAATAAGAAGGTAGGCTGGATGAGAGGAAACAAAACTAATCTGGTAAAGTCAAAGTAGAATAATTTATCTGAGACACTGAACATCTGGGCAATTTCTATGATTCCCCAGGTTGAAACTGAGCTCTAGGTTGTTTACATGCAGCAGGCATAGGAGGATATGCTCACACGAGGGCTGCAGGTGACACTTATACCAAATGAAATGCACCATCCCTGCATTTTCTGGCTCCAAGACTAAGTGGCACATGAGGCTCGTGTCCTTATGACTAAACCCTCTTGTCCCCATGACCTAGTCCACAGCACCCTCCAGGGACAATCCGTGCTGCACACCACGCTCTGAAGGGAGGCATTGCCTAGGTAAGCGCAGCCTAACTCAAACACAGCTTTGCTGAGGCAGGTACTAACTACGGTCCAGAGCTGTGAGGTGACCATGGCAGGTGCCTGAGCCACACTGGGATCATAGTTACCAGTTCAGTCATGGCCAGCCAGCCTCTGAGAGAGACAGCTGCCACACAGAGGAGTAAAATAAAGAGTACCTGTGTAGAGGCATGAAAGGATAATGGCAGATGGCTGACCAAGAGTAGAGTTCCTCCTAAAGCAATGTATTGGATCTACAGATGAATCTGCTGCATCTGAAAGACTCCTTACAGAGACTGTCAGGCCAGTATGCCAAGAATTAGGAGACAGCAAACAATTCAGTTAAGCAAAAACAAAAGTGAGCTCAGAATTAATATTGGAAAACACAGATTTAGCACGTGACAAACTTGTCATGAAGGGGTTAGATTGGCCATACGGGTTTGTTGGTCAGATTGCCAGAAGGACAGAGGAGCTGGAACATAAACTGGGCAATAGTCCAGGTGTGAGACTGTGTGGCTGATTCAGAGCAGGGATTTAAGACTCTGTCGATTCCAGCCCTTGACAGGACACTGCTTAGTGAAGGGTTGGATGTTTGAGGGGATTGCCCACTTTTCCAAGGAAGAATCAGAAGTGGTGCCCTGCTAGATACATGAGAAATCTCAAAAGGAATGTATTTCCACAAAGAAAATCCAGAGATATTGGGTCGAGTCTAAGATACCCAGTGCTGATCAACATGACACAAAATAAAATCCTGCTAGTCCCTGGTAACCCTTGGGAAGAAAAGAGTCTCCCCTCGTTGCTGGTCTGCATTCCTTGCCCTGAGCTGTACTCTTGCAAGCTGTCTCACTGATGAGATAGATCCAGTGGTTCCAGCTGGGCTCCGAGCACCTCTGTCTGCTCATACCTTCCAAGCAGATAAAGCTGAGACTTCACTGCGTAGGTTGCACAGGTGAGCTGCACTGGGTAGCTGTCAAATTCATTTGCCTGCTAAATAACATGGTAAATTCAACAATCTGCAGCACTCAGTAAAGGCTTAGGGATACCATGTCCCACACTCAGTGCTTGTCCCAGACTCGGTGCACCCACCCCTACGCTTGTTTCCCTTGTCGTGTCTGGCTTGCACTGAGCAGTGCATGTCTTGTGGTGCCTGGTAACAATGGGAGAGCAGCAGGCAGAGACCATGGGGAGGGAATGTGTGGGCACAGAGACAGTGATGTAGGAGGGCTGCAGTTGCTAATGGATGTCCAGTGAGAGGCATTATAATCTTACTTGTTAGAGGTTTGACTGATTTATACTGCTCTCTATCCTAGATGACTATTTTTGTGGTTAAATGTTTATATTCCTTTTTGCTGCTTCTTGCTGGCACTGCATTGGACTTGCATGAGGAAAATGGAGAGAGAAGATGTACAGGATGTCATGGGCAGAGCTCAAGAGCATTACGTTTCATATGGCTAGAGAAGATGTCAAAGTCTGGGGAAGTGCTTTTCCTGTCCTCACTCCAGAGGGATGAGTACTCAAGACACATTCTTAGGATCTCTGATGACCTTTGTAAAGGTAAACTCTTGGAGTAGCTTTACAGAGCTGAAGATGGAAGTTACTGGCCTGTGTAGCACACCCAAGGCCAGACATAAGGATTGTGAAATTCAGCCTTCACGTCTGTGAAGCCTGCCATGCTCTCACACTGCTTTCCCTCTTCCCCAGCCACCACTTCCCAGCAGACTCCAGCACCACCATATGGAACGAAAGTGATAGTCTAGGAGGTGAGACTTGCAGCCTGGGCACCCCTGGTCACTGGCAGCCACGATGTGTTTATGCCCCCAGGAAAAAGAGCAAAAGATCTTACATGAGCCAGCTGTGGGATCATGCAGCCCTTTGACATAGTGGGCTGTCATGTAATCCTGGGTCATTGCAAGTGGGCTTCAGCCCTGAAGCAAACAAGGTTTGTGTGTTTTGTCCCCAACTGACTCCTGACCTGTTTAGCTCACACTGATGTGAAACACAAAATTCCTCTTGTTGAAAACAGGGCAAGATCAGGCCCAGAGGAGGCAGGAATCTGCTGTCTGGATTGCACCATATTCCCCTTCAGCACGTTTCCAGGACTGTTTAAGCAATGCTTTGGAAGCAGTGCTCCCTGTCCTGGCGCTGTCAGTCTTGTGTGTGTGTGTGTATTTGGTTTTTTGTACATAACTTTAATTAATTTTTTTTTTGTTGTGGTCTTGAGAGTAACTCTTCTGAAAGTAGCAGACCCCGGAATTCATTAAATGTGTGAAATGACGGGAGAAAAAGTGTGAAATTGTAACAGTCTGTTTGGGCCTGATTAATAGAAATTTTTCCTGACAGTCCCTGGGCCCTTCTGGGGGTCAGTGGAACAGAGCAGCTGTAAAGACAGCAGGAGCAATTTAGAAGCTGCCTGATGGGGGCCATGCAGATTTCAGAGCAAGTGGGGAGAGTCCCATGCCCTTGCTCAGGCCAGTGGGAGATGATTGGCCACCACAGCGTCATGTTATCAAGCAGATTAGCCCGAGGTGTGCTCCCAACACCTCAAAAGGGTTATTTGCCTTAAAGGAAGGTTATTTTTGTCTCTACTACTTTCAGTCCTTCAGCAATGTCACCCATAAAGCTGATTCTGGTGCATTGCCACATCTCACTGTCTGTGCTTCTGCTAAAGAGCCAAGAGCTAGTGAGGGAAAAGCCCTGCAGTGGAAAGAGTTTGCCACTGCAGTGAGGCTGGGAGGAGATTGCTTCACTTTCTGTCCTCCTTGGCGGCTGAAGAGTCACCAGCCAGGGCCTTAGCTGGGGCTGGATGCAGTGCTTATGCTGCTGCTGGGGTGAAGTTCTCAGTGGCAAAGGCAGCCATCACCAGGGACCAGGGAGGTCAGACGCCTGTGCTTGTGAGGAATATTTCCCTGGCTCCCACCAGGCACCCCAACCTGAACTGCTGACTTTTTTCTTCCTTTTTTTTTTTTTTTTGAGCAGCTCTATATAGCCAAATGCTTTCACCCTAAGAAAGATACAAAAGAAAACATCAAAGTAAGTGTCCCCACACTGACATAAGGCTAGAATAATGGTGACCTAGTAGCTAAAGACTGGGACGAATACTGAAAGTAATTCACTCCCCTCAATAACAATGGGGCATGCGTGACAATGATATATACCAGGAGGCGAGGAGAGCCACTTTTGTTGGGTAGCGATACCCCACAAACCCAATTGTAGGGAGATCAATACTGTCATAGGACAATCATCAAAGACCATCAGCTCATCATATTTTCATACCATAAGCAGCTCAAGGCGCCGGGGCTGCCTCTCCGGCAGAAAGCCCCGCGCGGAAATTTGAAGGGTGTGAAATCGACATGATTAATAATTATAGTTATTAGCACATGTACCAGCTGCTCATGTATGGTTTAGCCCGTGATTTATGGGGCCATAAATGCCCATATCTGCTTCTGACATGGAAGAGAGAAGGGCACGCAGTCATGGGCAGAAAGCATCGTCCCCGGTGCCAGGAGCTTTCCTCCCCCCTGCTCCTGACAAAATTAAAACAACAACAAAAATGGGCCAAAAAGTCACCTCTGCTCCACAGCAATGGAAGGAGCCCTTTTGTTCGCATGTCTGCCTTAACGGCGGCTGAAACCTGTCTGCTCAATGTCCCCAAAGCCTTTGAAGTTTGGATCTCCGCTAACAAGGGCTAGAGATTTCCCTCCCCCACACAACTTCACACTGTTGCCAGGCTGCAAACAATCACCATACATATTACAGATGAAACCACGAGGACCAACAACAGAAAGAAAAACTAATTGTCTAGTTGCCAGAAGTTAAAGCTTTTGTTTCCAAATGTAATTCAATTCTTCTTTCTTCCAGCTCCCCCCAGCCCCACCGTCCATTTACCACGTGTTTCATCATAGAAAACTATTTTACTGTGACACAATCTGAAAAAATGGTTTGAAATGGCCAGACAAATAATATCACCACCCTCAGCAGTAGGTATGATGGTGCTTTAACTCTTTGAAGATTATTCTTGTCTTCTGAAGACTTGTAATTATGATTTTTCCCCCTGCCAGAACGAGGAAATCTGGTTAGTGCTGCGGAGCAAAAACACAACCTGCCACAGCCTGTGAATGTGCAAAATTGAAGCAAAGAGAGATGCAGACCCATTTTTTCCATAACATTCATAGCCACAGACTAGCCATGTCTTGTTCTCAAGCAGAAGTCGAGTTGGTGTCCCGTCCTAGGTGCGCTATTTCCAGCCTGCATTGAAGTCCATAGTAAGGCTGCACCCCTCCTCTGGGTTAGGTCACAGCAGAGTGAATGGCAAACAGAGTAAATGTGTGTCCCCACTGCCACTTGTGAAATCTGGTGAGCTGTGCCGTTCCATGAAGCCTGCTGATCTCACGCTGACCTGGTGAGCTAGAAGCTTCAGTCAGATGAAGGATTTCCTGGACAATGAACATGAGTACAACTGAGAAAATAACACAGCACAGTAGTGCATCTCAGGGGCTAAAATGATGTCAAGGTACTGGAACAGCCTCTGGCAAACACTGGAGTTTGGATGCAAGAAGAGAGAAAAAGGGGGTTATATTGCAGTATTTTCTAACTCTTCCATGCTACAAAAAGGTGATCAAAGGGTGTGTCAGAATAACAGCAAAGGCACTGGGATGTTAAAAGGATTACTGAATTATTCTGCTTTTAAATGGACTCCATGTAGTTTACATAGCTCAAGGTAGAGGACAGATCAGTCTTAATAAAATAGCATAAATTATTTATTTATTGAATCTCATAGAATTCATTTTGATTTCTTTTCCTCTGGGAAACTGAGTTTTGAGGCTTGAAAACTAGTCTGTGTTCGCACAAAAGGTTTTATTAAAACCTGGATATATTCTAGGAAAATAAAACACTTTTCACAAATGTTTAGTCAAAACCAGTGGTTCTCCATTCAAAAGCTGTTTTAGTGAGAAAAATTGACCAGTCTTTAAATGAAGTTAGTAGAAAAGTTCGTGGCATGCTCACCTGTTATAGCTCTCTCCTTCAGAACTGAAATATACCCTTCAAAGATCTTGTGAGATTTTATCTGTACGTCTTTATTGGCCCTTTATTTGCATGCTCATGAAGGCCTGATTTTAAAGTGACAGCCGCCAGTGGTAATTTGGATGTCTGTTTCTCCACATATTGCTAAATCTGTATCCTAGACAAGAAGATTTTTGTCTCTTAAATTTCAAGCGGCCCTCTGTGACATTGGATAACGACCAAGCTGTAGCCAAACAAGAGCTGTGCCCAGCCCAGACACAGTCATTCGGTTGAGTAGAATAATAACTGGGTGAAATATGAAAGCCTGGGAGCAGGGGTCAAACCAAGCCATCAAATGCTTCTATTCCATCTTCCACTGCATGAACCTGGGAGCCTCCCCTGGTGAGACCACAGAAGTGTGTGGTGAGTCAGGTAGAGGTGCTCCATGTGGGCTCAGAATGCGGGGCTGCAGAGCTCACCAGTAAAGCCAGCACGGGAATGGCTGGTGGGCACCACCAGCAATGCCTGTTTCCAGCACAGCCCCCCGCAGTGGGACCACTGGATTTTGGTGTCACTGGGGAGAAACTCATTTTCTCTGAGGACTCAAAACACCCACAGTCAGTTCTGATCTGGTGTGAATTGCTGACTGTTTTTCTTTTTTCTCATCCCATCCTCCTAAAACAACACTGAAAACCTCCTTTCCACAAAGGTATTGTGTGTGTATGAGCCTGGGCATGTGTGAAACCGAAAGCTGTGGAGACGTCAGGCAGATTCTGAACTGTTTCATGTAAAGCATCTCACTGGCTTTTGGCAAAGATAACAGTGCCAGGGATTCCTTATTCTGTCACCTTGGACATCCAAGGTAGATGGGGGCTGCAGATTGTTCCTTGTCTCATGTTATATGCATGTGTGGCAAGAAACAATCAGACTTTTTTCTCTAGACGTGTGTATACCTACCTGCAAACATGGTTATATTTCTATGTGTAATTTTAGCTAAATTTTAAGTATCAGAAAATTCTTAAATATTGGGTTATACTGGAATATTCTATCCATCAGCCAGTCTTGCTACATGGGGGTGACAAAAGTCGTCAGCAAATATGAGTTTAATGATTTTTTTATGAAGGAGTTTATGAGTAGAAGTGTGTAAATATATGTGTGACCATTTGTGTGCATCTATGTCTGCACTGCATGTGTGTACGTGTAACACATATAATCTCTCCACTTAAAAGATAAGAGAAGAAGTAAATGTAGTGACCAAGAAATATACAAATAAAGTAAGTTAAGCTAATTTACATATTCATACAGAAACAGCGAATTCTGAGCTCTTGGTGGTTTTGTTATTTGTTATGAGCAGGATACGGCCCAAAGGGAATTATTCAGAAATGGTTAAATGTTGATTGCATTCAATCACTTAATTAAAAGCCTTTTTTTCTGTTATATTCAGACACGTATGGCTTGTTTAGATTAAAATCTCAAACAATATTTCAATACATATTATTTCACTGAAACAACACTGGTTTTCATAGCTGAGACTGTAACAGACTGAATAATGTTTGTTCTTATGGAAAAGAAGTGATTTTACAACACAAGAGTAATATCTATTTTAGGGCCAAGGGATGAAAAGTAGGAAGGAGACCTCATTGCAGAAAGGAAGAATAAGATCTCTCTCACTTTTTTAGCAAACAATTTAAGAAAAAATGCCAAGGTCTCATGACAGGTCTGTATGCATGGCAGGTAATAAACACGGAGAACCACCAGTGTAGCAGGATAACGAAGAATGGCCTGTGACATAATTTTGGCTTCTGGTTATTTCCCCAGATTTCAAAACAGTGCTTTATCAGACAGACTGGAGTGTATTTTCTAGAGTTACGGTTTTACGTAGTACTTAGGAAAAAATGAGGAAGTATGTGACTACCACAGCAAATGCTAAGGAAGAACAAAGGAAGGGGGAATCAGGTGACAAGAGAGGTCCAAGAAAGCCCATGAGGTAGCTGTCTGGTAGAAACTGTACATGTTTATATGTAAGTACACACGTGCACAGGCATGTGTGTGTGCATGTGTATGCATATTTGAGCATATGCTGATCTGTGTGTATGCAAAAGAGATTCAATAATCTCTTAGGTAACCTTTAATATGAGCAAATGAAATGAGTCATCTCTGCATGACTTTAGTATTTCTTTCTTCTTGACTGCTTTACTTGGAGACTTTCCTGTGCCCCACCTAGATAGCTGTGCTGTGAAAGCTGTCCCATCACACCCCTCAATTCTGCCTCTTCCAAGCATAGAAGTTCTCAGTTTTTTCCATGTTTTTTTTCTCCTGGACTCATCAGGAAATGAAGTATGTGGGCCAGACAGGATTCAGAATTTGTAGAGGAAGGGACATTTAGTAACGGCTTTTAATAAAGATTTTTATTATCAGAGATAAAGTCAATAAAATTTCAAACTATTTTAGTGGCCAATGGGACCCTTGTTGACTCTGTTAAGGGATATTACAGAAGATTTATTGGATTTAAGGAAGGTGGGGACAGCCATTACTTCCAGGAAAAGAGCTAGAGAATCACAGGTGCTGGCCCAAGAGTGGGATATGTTTTGAGGTAACTGTAGGCAGAAAAAGCCTAAACATCACTGTTGGAAAACAGAACTCTACAAGGAGCATTTATAGCAATTCAACACCAATCATAACTATTTAACTAGTTCAATAATATGTTACCCAGCTAGTCTGCAATTTTCCTAAAGAATAGTTATGCAGAATTGGGCAGCTGCTCAGATCACTCAATTCAAAACAAACCATTTGCATAATAAATATTTGCAGAGGAGCAAGTGGGTGGGGTTTAGGCGAGTGCACAGATGAACATAAAAATCAAATATGGCTGGAAAGAAACTAGGCTTAATTACCGGAGGAAAACAAAAAACCCCCCAACAACCAAAACGCACACACACGCACACATATTTCTTCAACTACTTAAAAGAATTACTGCAAATATCTCTAATTAGTTCACTTGCCTCTTTCCAGGGATCCATAGATTTCTTTCTGTTCCTCACTGACTGAAAAAAAGAAGCTTGTGGGTTTGTTCCTGAGCTATGCATTATTTCATTTGCAAGCAAAGAGTTTGAGAGTCCACATGTGTGGGTATGCAAGGATCTGAGGGTGAATGGCAAAATGTCAGGGTCTACAGCACTGTTTCCAGATAATATCTGTTCCACGATGACACTTGGGCTGAAAAATAGCTACAGCTTTTTTAATATCAGAACTTCACCCAGACATTGCTCTTGCACTGAGTCCCAGCATGTAGGATGGGAAATTCAGTAGCAGTTTCTACCTTTCACAGTCACCTTCCAGGTGTAACTTGTCCATCACTACTGTGACCAAAAACTTATTATGTTATATACTCAAAATTAAATACCAGTTTCTACCCTGTTTCCCAAGAGTTAGCGGCAGAGTGGAAGTAGATGGAAATGAGTTAAAAATGGTTTGACCAAACTCACTTGTTGATTGTGAACAGCTCAGAAAAGCCAGTGAAAGGGAAAGAATTGAGAAGAGAATGTTAAAATGAGCAGAGAGAGATCAGATCTAGAAAAGGGGAAAAAAACAGACCACCAAAAAAAAGCCCCAACAAACCAACCCCCCCAAAAAAACTCAAGCCACCTTTCCTGGATCTCAAGACAAAGAAATTAAGTTGGGAGGATGCAAGAGAGAAAAGGAGGATGACCAGCATGGCAGCACAGACAAGAAAAACGATTGTAGTGAGACCCTTGGCATGTTCCCAGCATGAGGAAACTTGATGAACATTTAATCCAAACGCATTCTTCATGGGTCTTCTGCCCTTCTTAGCATCCCAGAAACTCATCTGTGGTGAGGAAAGTAGAAGGGCAAGGTCTCCCCGTGTGACCTCTGCCTGGCAATATGTAACAGTGACATATTAAATATGATTAATATTTTCTTCAGAACTGAGTTTACAAAAATACATGCTCAGCTGTGGTCAGCAAACAAGACCATAATGTGGTGTCTATCACAGCACAAACAGTGTATTAATGGAGCCATTAATCACCATCAAAACTGTATTAGGAGTGAAGATAGCCAAAGAGAGCTTAACTGACAGCAAGTGGCCATAAACCTGTCCAAAAACTAATTTGATTACCATCATACCAGCATCTGTGCCACTTATGAGGGTTCATTTTTTTGATGAAATTATGTAGACAAGTCGTTCATGCGTATAATAGACATCTAAATCATGGTAAACATGTTGCTGGCATGAGAAGTAGTTAAAGAAAGTGGAACATTGCTTTGCAGGTGAAATTTTAGGCAAAATGCACTGCTGGTGTCACAACAGTTGGTTACAAAACCGTTGTCAAACTCATCTTGCCAAGCCGTGAGTGAGGAATGTTTTTGATCCACATTCAACAGAATAAACGCTGCTGAAAGTCAGGGGATGTCGGGAGCCTCTAGCTATTTACAAGAAGGACGGCTTTTGCCAATATAAACTCTTGCTCTTTATCGGCTATAAATATTCCCTGCAAACAATCTATTTTATTCATAGACAGTTGGACCCATTATGTTTTGGTCTTGACAGACGGGACAGTAGGATGCTGCATTTAAATGACACAGACTGTATAGGAATGTATTTCCAGATGATAACTGTGCCTGGAGCTTCCACATAAATCAGGGGAGGGAAATTATTCTGTAAGAAATATGTTCCGATTTCAGCCTCATAAATACAGAGAGAAACCAAATTTTCAGGCCTTCTTCACTTTTATGTGAGCATTTTAATGATCATTTTAGGCAGCTACCAAGAAATTCACATTCACTATTAGCAGTGTTATGCACAAGAGAAGTCTCTCAGGAAAGTAAAAGATAAGGTTGTCCCATCTACACGTAATTAAGAAGCTGAAATCTGAAAAGATCTCTGCTTTGGAGGTCAGGGATAATTGGATTTTCTGGCAGAACAAAACTGTCCGATTGACAAAATGAATGTAGACTAAAAATCACTGTTTTCCCACTTGATTTACCAGGCTGCCTAGGGGAGGTAAGGGTGAATGAGTAGCTGCATGCAGAGCCACCTCTGAAAAGAAGGGACAAGAGCTTGTAGCTCAAATAAGGAAAGTACTTGAAAGCCAGGTAGTCATGTGAAGTTGTGCCTGCTTTAACTTGCCATCTTTAAATAGACTTAGCATGTCTGACAATCTCGGGCCACTTCAAATGTGTCCCAGGTATGTGCTACACGTATGCTGAATGCAAAATGTAATTGGATATGGAACAGAAAGGGGATCAGTCCCCAGAGAGGGAGACTGTTTCTTCAAACTAGATGTTAATGGTAGAGTGAGTGACATTTATCTCCAGTCATTTTATGAATCACTGAGACACAAACAGAGTACACCTTGCCTTTGCTGTGAGCCGTGCCTCAAGCCATGGGAAGCTGCCTGCCATTCACAAGCCAGTGCCTTGTAGGCAGCTCCATCTTACCTGAGTTCGCAGATGGGCCATTCCCCAGGTGGGTCTGGCAAAACACTTCTCATTAATCATTGCTTAAAGCCCTCTCAGTGGGAAGACCTCAGGTTAGACATCATTTGGAAACAAATTGGGTGAAAAATAGCTCTGACAATAAGGAGCCCACACAGAATTCCCCTGTGAGAGCTTCAGCAGTGTGAAAACAGACTCTTCCAGGACACTAAATGATCTGTCAGTTAGCAAATGACATTATAATCCAGTTTTATGCCTCAGACAAATCAAAGCCTTTGCTGCATTTCCTCATTTTTTCTCTCTATTTTCCCCCTTTACCTTCTTTAAAGTGACAGAATATTTGAGTTAGGAGAGATAGCCAAGTTGTAAATGCTTCCAGGGACAAACCCAAGTCTTTCAGGGTTACCTTGTTGTCTCTCTTCTTCTTGTGCAATCATTAACAGCAGAACCCCGCCACAATCTACCAGGCACATCACAAGTGAGCATCAGGCTGGCCAGGCTCTCCAACACCACTGGTGCTGGCCAAAGGGTGCAGTTGTGCCCAGTGCTGCCCAGCAGGGTTTCATCTTCTGTTCCAGCTTAAGTGCATGTACTGAAGTTCTGTTAGACTGATTTTTAAAATGAAGCTATTTAATGAGGCATAGAATCAAGTGCTTTTGTGGATGGAAACTACAGTGAAAGCAAAATACTTCTGCGGCCTGATTTTATCTTGTTAATTGTTAGTATTTACTTTCAAGCACTGACAGTTCATGCCAGTGGTAATTCTGGGTCATCAGAGGAATTTAGTGTTGACCAGCTCCAGGGAACTTAAAAACTATGTTTCTTCTCTGCCTCCAGCACTGCTTCTTTTCTCAAGTATATCCCAGTGTTAAATTGACTCAGAGCTTAGGCAACGGAAAAAAGAAGACGGTGAGTCTGCGCCACATTTACCCAAACTGAATAATAAGTACAGTGTGGGGTAAGTCCGACATTCCTCACTGAAATACATAGAGTGTAGCCCAGCTACCACACACAGGCATGGACATAGGCAAAACCCACTGCAACAAAGGGCTTAAGCAAACAGCAATTATTAAAACTAAAGTTTTGCTTTTTGATGATGTTCATATTGATTTAACTACATGAACCTCTGCCTACATATTATGGTCTAATTTTTTAGTGGGTTCCAGCTCTGATACCCAGTGTCCTTGCACGATGTAAGAGTTTTATGAAGCCTCTCAATTGTCAGTCCTAACACAACCAGTTTTGGAGTCTGAATAACAGAAATTGACATCAGTCAGAATCAGGCAGTCCACTATCAACTGGGAGTCACTGCCATGTGGCAGTGATAGCAAAACACGCATCAACTTGTTGGGGTTTTGCCTTCCCACTGAAATGCCCCTAAGGTATTTAAGACTCCTTGCTCTCGTGCTTTTACCCAGGGACCTCTTTGGCAGCCTTTTGTCTGTTGTCAATCAGTGGTTTTTGCCTAACAGTCCTATAGGCTCAGCTTTCTCATCCAGGGATTCAACACAGTCCTCAAAGATTTACTGGCTCCAAATATTGACTTCACATTTCTTTCAGTAGGGTTCATCCAAACATGGTTGAGAGACTCAGTGTGGTCCATACTGGAGTTCCTCTCTGAGCCCTGTCTCTCACTACCCTTTGCCCAGAGCAGTCCAGAGTGTTCCCCAGCATGAATGTTTGCTAAGAAGTGAGAACAATGACAATTATTTAGCAAACACACAGCCCATCTGTACGATTCCTTCTTGCTCTAGGCACTACCTTGCACCACAAACAGCCTTGCTGAAATCCAGCTTAAAATTGACAGTGTTTCCATGGCATATTGCTGTCAGATTTCCAACTGTGGCCTCAAGGTGCTGCGAAAGGGATACTGATCCAGGGCTCATCCCAACTCAATATGTTTGCACCTCTCTGCTGGCCTCTGGAAATTATGGGGATGCAGCCAGGCTCACTCATCACACAGAATTAGTGAGCATGTGAGTGTGTTCTCATGACAGCCCTGCATAGCAGTCAGCAAGTAAGAAGATTTATTGCTTTATTTGACACTCTGTTATTCACTAACTGAGCATGACACATCTGGGACTAGGAACCGCCAGTTTGACATCAATGAGCCTTTTTTGCATTGATTGAGTTTATCCAGTTCATGCTCAGAATACAACCTGGGTAAGGAAGAACTCCCAAAACAGGCTGGAATGGGAGCTGCTGGTTGTATTTTTTCCAGGAGAATGAATATGATGGGTAAATGACCTCATATGTTGCAGAGCAAGGAGAGGTGATGTCAGCCACTTCAGCACCATCCTTCTTGTCACAAGGCACCATAATGATGAGAAACCATTTCTTTAATGCTGATAGACTGGTGGGGAAGTACAGATCAAAATGCCATAAATAATAACTGCAATGTATGGGGTCTGAGTGAAATTAAATTATTTTGCCCAGCCCACAGATGGCACCACGCAGGACATAAGCTGCACTGTTCAGGACAAAATTTTCCATGTGTACTTTGCAGAGCTGGGAACAACAATCTCCCACAATTGCTTTTTTTCTTCTTTAAGTCATGGGACAAGCCAACCTGCATGGATGGGACCCCAGCTTGCTCTGAACTAGACGTAAAATATGGAAAACTAGGAAAACATTACTAATCTTACACAAAGCTTATATCGAGCTCTGAATATGCTTTGGTTGTGTAGCAGTTTGGGCTATTGCTGGACTAATGAAGGAAGCGACCCTTCATGTGACAGCACAACACTGAAAATGACTTCTCTTTGTTTGGGGGTTAAATCAGAACCCTTCCTAAACACACCTGTGAAGCACAAACAGAGGCCTCATGTTTCCTAGATGGAACTTTGAGATTTTTTTTCTTACTTATAATTAATCCCAAGCCTGTAATATAAACTGCCCCCTGTGCTGAGGAGTTCCAAGACCTTTTTGTTGCTGCTGTTGTGCAGATTTAAAAAGGGAATTTGCTCAGCAGGTGAATCTGACATGAATTTGCAGTTGTTTTCGGCCACCAGGTCATGAAGAGAGATGTTTTCTGTACTTTATATGTAGAGGTTGATGTGACAATATAAAATCAATAACTCTGCAGAGAAATTATAGACAGGAAAGGGAAAAAAAGAAGTGAGCTGTCAATAGCAAAATATATAAGTAAACCAATCTTTTGTTTTAAATCTACCAGTGCTGCATTTTGTTTTGGAGTGCACTTAACACTTATCAAAGCCATCAGGATGGCAGCACTGGCAGGCACAGCTGGTCTGAGATGGTGCCAGGGACCAAGGGAGGACCAAAATGCTGAGACACACGGGCAAACAGTGTCTGAACAAGTTGGTAATGTCCTCCTCCCTTGTCTGATTTGCTTTTCATTAGTGAACCAATATCATTTCTTCATCAACCAGTTTCTCCCTCCATCAGACCTGCCCCCTCCAAGCAGCCTACAAAATAGCATCAGGGGTTTCCAATACACAAATCTTCAAATCACAGCCACTGTTCAAAGTCATGTCATGCTGTCTCTCTGAAGCAGGTTCTCTCTAAGGCAGGTTTCACAGGTTTCACTGCAGCTACTTGCTTTGGTTCTGCCATTCTAGGAATACCTTGTCAGATTACACACCAGCTCTAGTCTATTACGGGTGATTGGGATCAATTACCTTTCTAAATCAGGCAGTCTAGCCTTTTTTAGCTCCTTGTTATCTGTTTTGTTATAGAAACAGGACTTAACACTTGTCTCAGTATTATTTCTGTCAATTTTTCTTTGCACCTTAATATTGTTTAATTGACTGTAGTAACACATTGTTATTTTTCTTCTAATATGTCTAATAATTTTTCCTTTGATAGACTTTTCAGTTCTTGCCACCATAGTTTTTTAGCCAACATGCTATCGGTTGTCTTGAATGGGCTTCTTTTTGAAATTGTCTACAGAGGAAAATTACAGAAGAAGAATCATTTGGCTTACCTAAAATACCTTATCTACACAAAATATGTTTCAATTACAGATTTTTTTTCCTAATGATAAGGCATAATATAGAACAATATAGCATTTGAAGACAAATCTTTATTTTTTTAAAGAAAATATTTTCAAATGCAAGACACATATTTCATTTCCCAATCATTCAAATGGAATAGTGACAGAATTTATCTCTCTCAGATATTTCCAAATTGAACTGATCAGGTCTTGTGGGATATGTTAGCTTGTGGGGAGCTGTTTAATCCCAGCACCAGTGTTTGTCCAAGTGGCTTTGCAACATGAAACATAATGTGCTTAACCTTGGGAGACACCATCATTAGCTTGTGTCAGACTGACAAAATGACATTTATTCTTTGTTTTCTGTCTCGCAATATTTTTCATTCCTAATTCTCAGATTCTTTCATAGCATTTTATGCCAGGCCATATGGAAAATCTGACTATATTAGATCAAGGAGCTCTCCATTATCTTTTATGATGTTGGCACATTCAAATATGGTATATACCGGACTGTTTTTGTATCTTTGAATTGCTAACTGTTGAAAACTGAAGCACTCTGAAATGTAGAAGGTTTCAAGAACCTTCTTCCCTAAACAAACTTCCAGAAAAGCCTCTTATATGTACTACTTTGTATTTAGGGCCAATAGATTTCATTTCAGAGGAACAACACTGCCTTTTAGGCACGTTGAGTATCTGTGCTCTATCCCACTCTCAGGCTGGGGAACCTCTAGTTCATGCACTTTGGAAAAGCTGTGAAGCTCTGTTTGCATTCATGAAAATGCACATCTTTCCACGGACAATGGAAATTTTCTCATGTGACTCTTTTCAGTGTTTTTCATACATCCTTTTCAAGTTCCGCTTTACTTATTGACCCACCCATGTTTGCTGTGGCAGCATCTGAAACACAGAGTCCACATGCCATATGATTTGGTGGTCCCCGTGTTTATCACCTGAGTGTAGTGAGTGACCTTTTCTTTTAATTATGAGGTTTTGGTGATTACTTCTGCCAAGTTCCAAGGTCAGTGTCTGAGATTTTTTTATGTTTGTCGCTAGAAGGTAGCACACCCAGGAAAGATCTTGCTGTGGTAACCTCTGCAGCAGAGCCTGTTGGAAAGACAGCTTTCCTACCAGTCTGGGTAATCAAGGCAGTCATTAGGGGCTGAATAACTTCTAAGTTTAGGAGATTTTCAGAAGTTCAATAACTATCATAAGCTAAATCCCAAATCCATAGCAGAAAGAGCACAACAGAGAGTCTCTGAAGGGAAAGAAGCTGCAGCCTGGAAGGACACATATCCCAAGGCAGGGAGCCTGGACACCAAATGGACATATGCAAAGCATATGGAGGCTATTTTGAGATACAGAAGCTTTAGCATAGCAGTCACAGATTTCCAGGTAGCATAATAAGCTCTCATTTGTAGCATTCAAAGTTGAGATGAGGAAAGGTACACAGAGAAATAACTCCTCTCTGTTAAAATACGGTTTGTAGAGGAAACTTAAAAGCTAGCAAACTCTGGCACGCATCACCACATACAGAGGCACAGCCACATACACAACCACCTACCCCACCCCCAAATGCATGGGGTCTTAGAGGAAATGCAAAGGGAAAGGGAGAGGGAAAGGGAAAGGCAAGAGTTAACAACCAAAGTGGTTACCCCCCCAGATTTTAAGATGCTTTTGAATTGTATGATCAAAGTAAAGTTCATAGAGAAGTATTATGTGGTCTTGACATCTAGTGCAAATCAATGCAGATAGCCCACATCATCTCTGTGTAGGATCTCAACTGCAAATTAGATAAAACATATTTCATGGCACAGAATATATCCTGCAATTTAAGGAAACCCTGGAAAGCTTAATGAAATGCTAAAGAAACTTCCTCGTGAGTGTCTCATTCCCACACGACCAGACAACAGCAGAGGGCTGTTGCTGGGAATCAGTGTGTGTGAGAGCCCTAGAAAAAGCATATTTATTTGGTGGAGGAAAATGTATCTATCTCTCTATCAATAAATGTCTGAATGTTTGAGCCTTCTGTGCTCACACCTGAGACCTCTCTCTCTCTTATCATAATCTCTCAAATCTCACCATCAATCTGTCAAAACAAAAGTAAGTGATCCATTTTTAACTTCAGGGAGGTACTAAATAAAATTGTAGTTCATACTGATCTAAACCCTAAAGTTTCACTGCTGCTGTTAGGCTGATCCTGGCACATGTGCATCCAGATAGACCTGCCCATGCATTCAGGGATTACAAAGAAGAAACCCATGAGAGCAATTTTAGATGGTAGAAGAGTCTCAGGAGATAAAATCTCATGAGAGGTTTTTATTTTCCTTTGGAAGAAAAGTAATTTCATTTAGATTAGCTTTTCCTGTTTCTCTTCACATCTCTCGTTTCTTTTTGGATGTGGAAATGTTTTTCAGAAGGCTCATACACAAGCAGCAGAAATAGGAGTATCCTAATTCCTAATATCCTAACATTTTGGATTATGGCTGGTGTGAAGCAAGGATTGCAAAGCTGCCTGCGGGAGACAAAAGACACACAGATGTCCAAGGAACAGGTTCTTAAGGTTCCTATGCTTTAAGTACACTCTTTTAATTACCACTAAATTGCATGCATTTATGCTAAAAGTCTTCCACAGCCTGTTTTCATTGAGACAAATGTCTGACAGTGGGCATGCTAGAAAGAGTGATTTCAAGAAAGAGCTCTGTGTTAATGCTATTAGGAATTAACCTCTTTTTTTCAAAATGTTACATGATTAAAACATCAAACTAACTTCAGTGCCAGAAATGTGTTAACTGCTGCTTTGTGCCTCCAGCTGTGCTGAGCCCAAATGCACTACTTAGGGTGTAAATCTCTCCTTTGAGAATATTGATTAAGGGTTTTGTAAAAAGTAATTTTTTCTTTCCTATTGCAGCATGGAAAGGGACAGGCAGCAAAGAGCTAGACAGAAGGGTTAACTCAGGATGCTGTGGGCAGGGAAGGGTGGAAGTATTTGCATAGAATAGCATCTGGAATCTACACGTCCTCAAATACTTTGATGGGGGAAGCTGTTTTTCCACATTCATTACAGTCTGGTAAGGAAGAGGAGAAAAGAAACAAGGAGGGATAGAAAAGGAACAGGGGACTCCTTTTGTATCTGTGTCCAATATGGTTTCTTTTGATTTTTCATTCTCCATAGTCAAGAGCTCCCCATGGGTTCTCATCTGTTACCCAGGCTTTGCCATACCTGCCTGCCTGTGTGAAAATGGCTCAGCTGCCGGCACTGGATGAGGCTAACAGATCACATCTATCTCTCTGGCGTCTACTGAGCACACAGGGCTCCAAGGATCAAGCCCTGGACAAGAGCACAAAAGCAGGTCTGTATAGAAGCAGCCAACCTTCTGCATCGTCCGCGGCGCATTGTGTGGACAGCGAAGGTCAAAACTCGCCTGCATTCCGGCTTTCCCTACACAGTTCTCTGTGTGTGTGTGTCTGTGTGTTCCTGTGTGTGCCAGAGGGTGAACAAGAAGGCAGTGCAAGACTACACCATTCCGTAGTTTTATTTCCTCATTTTGCACAGTAATTCATAATATAAAACGCATTTCAAAAGCACTGGAAAAGTGCATATGTACATTATATATAGACAAAGAGATGATGAGGGTGGACAGACACACTGAAATAGAGATGCACCCTTGCTATGATTCTGGACAGCAGTGCAGATTAAATGGGATTTCACATTCCAGTAGGTAGGTAATAAGAGCTGTTTGGCTCTCTGAATTTGCATTCAGAAAGGGAAGGGGAACAGTGAATTAAAAATGTAAATAAATAGAAATATCTGCTTGGTGAATCTGTTGTCAGTGAGAAAGATGAGATGAAAAAATTCTGAAAAACTAGAGAAGAAGTCCAAAGCTCAGAAACAAGATTTTTAATTACAAGGATCAGGGTATGCATATTTGAAAGGGAAAGAGAAATTTTTCACTTCTCTGAGATAGTACCAGAAGGGGGGAAAAGAACAGCAAAATGTGACAGAATCTGTTTTGATGGTTCCACCTTTTACATGAGGTCAGATGAGTTCAGTAAAACACATTTGCAATGACCAGTCATCAGTCCCTCTGAGAGTTCACTAGTTGTTCATTTGTAATATTTTTTAAACAGGAGCAAATGAACTAAATTGGAATAATTAGGGAGAATGAATGCCTGGCACTTCAGAGACTGAATTTGTACCTGTATGTTTTCATGCTTCGTGGGCATTAGGGTTTCCCTGTTCTCCCTCTAGTCAGCTCCTGCTTTCCTTCCTGGGAAGACTTCACATTTCCTCTTCTATCTGTTCTCCTGATCAGAGACTTTTCCTGCAGTCTCTGTTTTTGTAAGAGATTCCTCTCTAGTCATCAAGAAATGCATCAGGAAGTCCAAGGGCTTTGTTTTCTCAGCCTGGTATATTTTCTAACTACCTTTGGTAATACCTACTGTATAAGCAGCTTCAGAGCTCATACACATATCCTTCCACTCTCCCTCCCTTCTTTCCACTCTCCCTCTTTTCCTTCTCTTTTCTCTTCTCTCTTCTCTTCTCTCTTTTTTCTTTCTTTCTCTCTTTCTTTCTTTCTCTCTTTCTTTCTTTCTCTCTTTCTTTCTTTCTCTCTTTCTTTCTTTCTCTCTTTCTTTCTTTCTCTCTTTCTTTCTTTCTCTCTTTCTTTCTTTCTCTCTTTCTTTCTTTCTCTCTTTCTTTCTTTCTCTCTTTCTTTCTTTCTCTCTTTCTTTCTTTCTCTCTTTCTTTCTTTCTCTCTTTCTTTCTTTCTCTCTTTCTTTCTTTCTCTCTTTCTTTCTTTCTCTCTTTCTTTCTTTCTCTCTTTCTTTCTTTCTTTCTCCTTCCCTCCCTCTCTACAACCCCTCCTTTTTCCATCTTTTCCCACTGTCTCTATAGAGCTTTTCAGTCTCTGTAAAGGAGGGACCAAAGAAAGATTTGCTGTCCCATTCGTTCCGCACTGCCCCCATAAAAAGCAGATATTTTCAGGTTGACTGAAAGTTTAACTTTGTTATTTTTTTTATTTTTAAAGAAAATCCAGCGTGACATGGCACGCGTTGGTGCCCTTGCCACTTAACAAATTACTTGTTTTTTTGACCTAAGTTAAATGCTGTGCAAATTTCCCTTGTCCATGTTTTCATTGTGTGAAGACTTCACTGATAAAGAATAAAGACCGAACTTGTTGGCACTTTTCAGCCAGAGCTTCCTTCATTTACAACAGATTTTTTTCTACTATGTCTCTAATGACACGAAAGCCTGGATCCTCAGCTGGTGTAAATCGGTCATTGCAGGATTGCCTTCCACAAAATCATGCTGCTTTACACCAGTTGACAGTGGCCCGGACGTTCAGGCAGGGCTCCAAGGTTCAGCATGGCCTTCTTGCCTTCATTTTGGGATGTATACTTCATTTTCCATCCCAGGGATCAAATGTGTTTTGTCAAAGTAAATCACCACCAAATGCTTCCTAGCAAGCAATCAAAATCCAGTTGCACAGGTATTGATGAAAAACTCAAAGCTTTCATTGTTTATGCAGGCGCAAAACCTGATTCAGCCTCTTTCACAGGGGAGGCTCAAGGGCTGGTGTTCCCACAGGCAGCCAGCAAAGCCACTGCAAGGGCCAGAGCAGGTGGGTGCAGGCTGTTATCCCTGCCCAGGTTGTGCTGTGGGTAGCAGGGGACAGAAGGGTCACTGATGGTATTGGCACGCTGCTCCATAAGTGACCATGGCTTCAGGACAGACAGTTCACCAGACACCCACAGAAATCAAGAGTGCCCTTCATGGTGTAGCTCTTCCCCTCCCCTGCAGTTACTTAATTGCTGTACTTAAACCAGTGTACACTCAGCCCTGAAGGCTGAACTGGCCATGCTTGGGCTCAGCCCCTCCCATCAACATCCTTTTATTTTCTCAAACATGCCATTTAATTTTCAAAAGAGAGAAACACTGTATAGTTATAAATCTAATCTCTCCCTCTGCGTGCTGCTCTGCCTCTGCCTGTGATTTAGGGCGCTGGGTCAACCTGCTCCAGCACTGCTGGCGGGTGGTCTGGCCTGGGGAGCGGAGCTGGGCAGCCCAAGGTGAGGCAGAGCCTCCCTCTGCTCAGCAGCAGCGTTTCATTGCCAGCCCCTTGGAGACTCCCGTGACAGTCCTTCCCATGACAGATTGCTGGCCCAACAATGAACCCTTTGTGCCCTGCCATTACTCCTGCAACCCCAGCTTCCACCAAACTTACACCCTCCTCACAATCTTCCATCCTCTGGAGAAAGCAAAAAGCAAAATAAGTAAGCACCACTCATCTTTCTTAGGAACTGGACTCCTTCAACTGGGAAAGTCTAGGACTTTATACAGACTTTTTTTTTTGTACAGCAGCATCACAGCAATGTATCTGCAACGCTGTTTCGGAATGGATAAATCATCTTGTTTTGCTTTTTTTCCTCATCCTCGTCTAACTCCATTTCTGAAGACATGCGAAAAAATTATTGCTTTATGAGACAAACCAGTCTGATGTCCTGATTTGGTGCCCGAACATCAGTATCTGAAATGGCATCTTATTTAACAGTGCATCAGCACTTGTTTTTACGAGAAGAGGCAAGAATTCTTCCCAGGGGCACCTTCAAAGCCTGGGCCTATGGGCAGTGCAATTAGCCATGGGATAAGTTCCCTCACAATTCTGAATTATGATTATTCTTGCCCATGTTGGGGAATAAATTCCATTTATAGCACTTATAGTCTACACCCAGTAAATTCAACTTTAGGCAGCTTGAGGGAGTCTGCAGTTGCTGCAGGCAAAACACTGCAGGAATGAGCACATGGCAAGGGGCTCACCTCGGCAGTAACCGCAGGGTCTCTTCTGCTGTCCTCTCCCCCAAGTCTGTGTGCTGCATCTCTCTCTCTCTCACCACTGTTTTCTTTTCCTGGGCCCCTTCAGTCAGGAATGTCAGGGGCCTGTGCTGGGAGAGGGGATGGGCTGCAGAGGAGGTTGTCCAAGATGGGCACTATGAGCAGAAGTTAGGACTGGCTGGAAACCAATCCTGTGGGTCAGGGAAGGAGAAAAAGTCTTGGGGGTGTTTTTGTAATTTTTCTCACTTTCACTTTTCCAGCCAGCAGTGGTTGCTCCAAACGCTGCTGTAGAAAGACACAGGCACTTTATTATCCCAAAAAATTGTATTGTCACTTGGGGCAATAATTGCTGCCCTCTCTTCTGTAACCAGTTAATGAGGTTCAGAGGGGTGGGAGATGGAGTTAACAAAGGATGAGACAGCAGACAGAGCACATCTGTGCCCTGGCCGCTGAGAAGGCAGCACAAGGAGGCTCGGTTTGTTCCTGCTTGTCTTTTTCCTCTGGTTGCAGCTGCCTTTGTCAATGCATTATCCCACACTCACACTTACTGAGCAGTGAGAGGAGCCATGGGGAGGAGTGTGTGTTATACAGGTGTGTCTGCATGTGTGTGCATAGTGAACAGGTTTGCTAAGCTCAGATTCGAGAATCAGCCTTCCTGGGGGTTTTGCAGAGTGCAGACTCTTGGAGAAGGCTCTGTATTTTCACCGGGATAAGCCATGTGGATGCTCACCTCTCCCCCCAGCTTATCCCTACCTGGTTTTCTGCTCCTACAGTGAAGGTTAGGCTCATACATGCAGAGATCGGGGCTCTGGTGTCAGCAGCTAGCTACACTAGCCCCATTTCTTCAGGCGCAGTCAGGCACTACCAGGATTTCAGATGGCAGCTGGATTTCAGGATTGGCATCACTAGCTTTATGTTCACATTTAAAATGGCCAAAAAAAAAAAAAAAAAAAAAGAACCAAGTGCATTTCCCACATCTCAGACGCAGCTTTTCAGTAGTGAGGCTGACTATGAACAAGTGAATGGCTACATCGAGGCTTTTTCAGCAAGGTTTCGGGGGCTCCACTAAGAAATTGCCTGCACTTGCCTGCTTATTTGCACACTGAGTTTCCTTGCGTTGCAAAACCAGCACATCCTCTACTTTTCCATATGAGCCTTCAAGGCACAGTGATGGACAGCTATGGAAACTTTTCTCACCTGCAGCTTTTCAGAAGAATTTGCCTATTTTAAATGAAGGATTCATTCTGTTCAGGCAATTGCTTTTATTCTAAAAGATATTAACACCCTTTAAAAATCTGTAACAATATGCATAGTCTCCACTTACCTATTGCTGCTGAACACGGGAAATAAAGAACTACTATAGACAAACAAGTTGGAAATGAGTTTACTTGTTCTCTTTGCTGAAGTCACTTTACATGTTGCACTGTGAAATCTCTTGTGGAATGACAACTGACCAGTCACTCTCGGGACCCACATCTTGTCTCATCCCAAACGTGTCACTCCTTTTGACCAATAGTCTTTACTTTTCTATGGGATTAGCACACTCTTAATTTCAGTGACCAAATCAATCACAACACAAGTTGCTTACCAGATAGCTCCCTGAAGGGCATATGCTGTGCACTAGGAAGAAGAAAGTTGTATATAATGGTAAAAGCATTAAGGTGCCAAGGAAAGGCAGAGCCTCCAAAAGATGAACTTCCCAGTCAGACAACGGTTTGATAGGAAGCACATGGTGGTATTTCTGCAACATTCTAAGAAATGTTAGATATGATATTATGTACTTTCTTTCCTTCAAAGCCAACAGCAGAAAAATAGGGCACTTATTTAAAACCAGGACAACAGCAAACAAATAATGAAAAACAGCCCTTCATAGGATAGCAAGTCTGGGGGCTATGTGGAACTGTAAAAAGCCCCTGGCCAAGGCTTCCCTTTGCAACTCAAGCAACCTGCAAATGGACAACTTCCTGAGAAACAAGTCTCAGTTTCTGCCCAGTAAGTTTATTTTGATCCTGAATTGTGTGGAAGTGATCGACAACTCGTAGCAGTGCATTCAAGCAGGGAGTGAAGCTCTTCATGTAGTAAGAACAGCTTGAAATCACTCAAACCCACTGATCTGACCTATGCCTGATGACACAGCACTGTCACATTCAGAGATCTGTCTGCAAGGCCAGTCAGCATAAGGGAAAAGGCCTGACAAGAACATGACAGCAAGCACTGACCTGACAGCATCCCCTTCCTGGCCTGCCTGGGCACAGTGCTGATGCCAGGGGAGGCCTCTTGCCTCTCTTATTAAATGATTCAGGAGTTTGCATCTGCACAGCAGCATCACTGGCAGCTCTGCACCGGCATGCCAGCAGTTCCCATCCGGAGTATGCCCCAAAAGATGGGCAATCTTTTGTTGACCCCGTCAGTTTTCAGTACTCTGGCCTACTCTTCTTAAACAAAATCACTTCAAAGACCCAAACCAGATTGATTCACATGTGAACACTACCCAAACTGTCTTCCAAGGGGGCAAATACTTGTCTTATGTTCCTTTGAACCCACTGTTGCCCGTTTACTTGTATTTACTTTGCATGGCCTGTGGCTGAACCATGGAAATTAGAAAACAAACTCCTATTCAGCAAGTCATGTCAAAGGTGACCGCCATGCCAGAGAGTCGACTGTGGGACAAACACTCCCCTGATCGGAGGCCTTTTCTGCAGCGCTGCTGTCTCCACAGTTACATACCTGTCTGCAGAAGCCTTTAGTTTATCTTGTCTATGCTGGAAGTCCCAGACGATGCCATCAATCTGAGAGATGAGAGGGATGCTCCTTTGACGCTCGCACAATGGCTGAGGCGCAAGAGAAAGCGAAGGGGCTCCCCTGCGAACCGCCTCCCTTTGAACCGTGCAGGGCGTGCCCAGGCCGTCGTCAGCTTCACGTCCAGCTCTTGTGAACCGAAAGGCAGAGTGGGAGAGAGCACCTTGCACCTCTGTGGGGGCCCAGGGGGGCTGTGGGCACTGCAAGGTGCTGTAAAACACAGTCTGGCTCCTACTTTTCCACCGACATGAGGCAGGGGGCTGGCTGGAGCTGAGGGTGCAAACTTCCCAGGGGCACAGAAGCAATATGGAGTTTGCACTCTGTGTCTCTAAAACTGTGTTCCCAGAGACCATTTAAGGACTCACACTCACTGTCAAGAACAACTTGGTAGCAAAGGTGAGCGGGCACCTAAGTGATAACTCACAGCCCTCTGGGCTCCGACCTCAAGCCCCGCGGAAGCAGGGGCAAGTGTCTCAGCAGCTCCGCAGATGGTTAAGTAGCCAGCTCTGCTCCCCAATGGGATGAAATCTGTAAAGTGCCTAATAGCCTTGGGAAACAAATGCTGTGCTTTGGTATAATGGCTCCATTAAGATCTCGTTTACCAGAGCTCCAAGACAGAAAAATAATCCAAGTACATGTTACTACAGAGCTCTCTAACCCACTTCCAGTAGATCTACTTGTGTCTCTTTAGTGATCAAGTGATGTTTGAGACCTGCTGGCATGGCCAAAAGAATATAGCAGTATAGCTTGTCAGCAAAACAGGATTTCCTGGGACTTTCTTACTTTTTTAAGGCCCTTGGAGGAGCCTTAAAGGTATTACAGGGCTATAAAAGGGAACTGGATGATGCTCCAGCTAGCAGCCTATTGCTGAGTCAGTGTGGGATTGTTAAAGCAGTGAGGCTGCATGGTACAATACAATCCCCAAACATAACTGAGCATCTCAGCGTACTTCAAGACAAAATATTGCATTCACAACTCCTCAGCACAGCACTGGTGAAAGCTCTCACCTGCTCCAGTTTACTAATCCTTCCAGCTCACGGTGCCTTGGCTGCCCTGTGCTCTGGGAAGCTGAAATTCAGTAACTTCACCCACTACCTTTCACTGGTGCAGTAACAATCTGAACTGTTAGGAAAATGATGAGTCTGGTGACCACATGGACACTGTACTATTCTCATGGCATATAGTAAAGCATCCAGTGCCTCCATCAAGTGGAATAAAATGCTAACCTGGAATTAAAAGGCTATCACCCACTATTTTGTACTGATACAATTCAAAGAGAAATCTGAAAAATAGGAGATATTTACTTGTAAAAAATACACAAAGCAGATCTGGAGGCCCAGTTTGTCTGTTACAAGGGAGTATATTTGGCTCAGGTTAATAATTTCCCCTTCTTTGGCTATAATATGTTGGTGAGTTCCCATACCAGGAAACTACATTTTGAATGCAAAAAGCTTTTAAAAGCAGTGTCAAAATACATGTTTTAAACACACATGAAACAAAACACTACTTACATAAAGCAAAAAAATCCTGTGACACAGATACTGAGGCATAAATACACTAAGCTTGCATCAAGTTCTGTAACACTGACAGCTTTTATGCCCTAAACTCTAAAGCAGAAGAAATGGTAGCGGGACACAGCATCATTCCAGCTAAGAAAGAAAGAAAGAGAGAGAGAGAAAGACAGAGAAAGAAAGTGAGCTCAGATGAAATGGTAAAATATGAGAAGAGCTTTCAGAAAGAGAAGAACTTTCTGATCCTATTCTCATTTTCTTTTCCTTCTGGAATAGCTTAAAGTTGGAGCCACAATGGCTCTGAAGGCTCCCCTCAGATAGCCTTTACCCTGACGGCCTTAGCACATAGAGGTTTGCAAAGAAACTAGCAAGGCAGCAAACACAAGGCAGCTGCTGATTTTCCAGGAGTCTCATGTGCTCACTTACTACTACAAAGTCTTCCCTGGAAAGCTGCCCAAGGTACAGGAACCCAGCCTAGGTCTAAGGTTGCTGCATATAAAGCACATGTATTCGGAGATACAGCTACAAATTCCATAATTTATGTAATTCTGGGTTTTCTACACAAATGTGAGAAAGTCCAAGCTTCCAGATGAATCTGCTTTATGAATTAGCAGGCAGCCCAGACAGAACCAGCCCTCCCTGCTCTGATGGTTGCAGACAGTTCTGCTTCTGCCTGCTGCTACACAGCCCAATCATAATTCTAAGTTGAAATGAAATAGTGAGAAAAGGGACCAGGATCCCACCTGCAGTGCCTTGGAAAAGCAGGTCAGAGTGTCTGCCCTGCAAAGTGGGCTGAGTAGTCAACTCAGAAGAGAAGAGTTCAGCAAGAATAGCTGTGGAAAGGCAGGCACATGTCTGATTGAGAGCTTTTGCTGCTGTGTTTACCTGCCTGCCCACAGTCGGACAAGTGAAGGCTTCGCTTGAGGCAAGCAGCCCAGAGAAGTGCTTGCAGTGGGCACTTGACCTCTGGCCTGACTCTACAGCCAACAAGACTTGATGCAATACAACACTGCATTGCTTCCTTACATTTTGGGGCTGAAAGGACGCAGAACTGTTGTTTCCTTCCTTTCCCTGCCCTCCATTTCCCTATTTCCAGCACTTAGCTCCTACTTCTCTGCTGTTCTGCCATCAGGAGAGTGAAGCTGTGGGCAAGATGAAAACCAAGCAGTAACTCTGGTGCTGGGGCTCTCCTTGCTGGCTTGTGGGCATAGCCACCTTCCTGATAGTCTGTGGCATGGCAACCAGGTCCCTCTTCCATAAACTTCCAAATAATTCCCTCAATCTGAGCCTTGCAAAACAGCGTTCAGCCACACATAACAAACTCTGATCTCCCCTCCCCTCCAGGGAACCCAGGACGATGGCAGAGCACTGCCAAGCCCTGCGAGACTGCCTCTCGGTCACCGGGAGTGCTCAGCCCTGGTACGTGCTGCAGCATTTTAGAAACGGTCGGGTTTCATCGCTGTGCTGTGTTTAGCTCAGGGAGTGCAAATAAGTTCCCCGAGACCCATCGTGTGGTTAGTGCGAGCCAATGAGCAGCCTCACAGAGGGCACCACTTGCCAAAAGAGCAGATGTGTCCGAAGCCTGTACCAGTTAATTTCGTGACCTACTGAAATCACTGAGAGATTTATACTGCTAATTACTGACTTTGTTTCTGGTTTAATCATCCTTTCGTTCACCTTTCTGTAAAGCTGAGAAGGGAAAAAAAAAAAACAAACTGATAAACATCTCATCTTCAGCAGAACATTTTTTCAAATATAAGCACACAAATAAAAAGATGCTTGGGGGTTTTTTTGGAAAAAGCATTTACATAGAAAGTATTTTAACTAAAGCTTATGATTCACCAATGAGGCATATCTTTACTTCATTTCTAGTCAAAATCCTTCATGAAATGAAAGCAAAATTATTTAAAATTTCTTTTTCTCTTCTGGACATGAATAAATGAGCTGCAATAGACTGAATTTTTTTATAAATGCCCAGGAAAATAAATGACAGGGATGAGAGGCTGTCAAAATGTTATAATAACACCAATGTCAAAATAAGACCTTGATTCTGCGAAGTTTTCCTCCCATTCATAAATACTTTGAGCACATTATTTCACAGAACACTCTGGCATTATATGCCTCACTCCCCCATGCACCCCTGATGCTGGGTTCCCATATTTTCCATCAGTTCTGGTGCTAGGCACACCATGTAAGTACACACACAAAAATGCCTGAGAAAGAACTGTGGATTAAGGACTGAACAGAAAGAACGTGCCTTTGTTTTTTGCATGGTAGATCCAGCTCTGAAACTGATTCTTCCTAAAGCCATGTGCAAATTACTCAAACCTCTCTCTACCCCTGAGGAGGGGCAGCAGTTCTTACAGAGCTGCTCAGCAGCCTCATAATGCCGACAAGCTGCCACGACCAGCACAAAACAAAGACCCTCAGTGCTAATGTTCTTTCCTTCAGGAGAGATTTGGTTGCTGGAGAGAACATGTAGTGGGACAAAGGCTGTATTTTGACCTTCTCACTGCAAATGCTACACCTCAGAGAGCAGATGAGGAAACCAAAGGCAGTGTGGCACAATCTCTCGGCGTGTTTGACTTCAGCAGCTGCATCACTTGTTGCGCTGAGTATTTTAACGCCGCCAAGGCAGCATCACTTTTTATGGGTTGTGCTAAGGGAGGAAGGATTGGGACCTCGAGTTTCATTTTCTTTCCAACAGACACCAGGAGCCTTGTTTCCCTCTCCTATCAGTTCTCTTCCCACCCACTTGCTTGCACCTGAGATTTGGGAAAACAAAGAACTCCAAAAGAAAAGTCGGTTTCAAGCAATACAAGGCTTCTGTTGCTCCTTCTTGTGTTTTCAAACCCTCTCCAGCTGGTAGCCTGGATGTTAACACACAAGTGGCACTGATATACTGAAGCAGTCAGCCTCGACTGCCTCTCCGACCAGGAGCCATTGAGCTGTGTATGCCTCTCACGATCTCCTCCCGCAGTGTCTCTGAAGTTAACAGAGGTGCAGAGCTCTCAGCCCCCCAAACCAAACCAAACCAAACCAAACCAAACCAAACCAAACCAAACCAAACCAAACTAAACCAAACCAAACCAAACCAAACCAAACCAGATCTACTGACATCAGCATGTGGCACGATCGGTTGTTTCCCTGATCCGGGAAAATTTGTTGTCAGGGACTTAACTCCGTATGAAAGGAATGTTGTTTCATTTCAGAACCAGAGATTTCCGACAAGACAGAGCATGAGCTTTCTGAAAGGCGAGAGCTTTTTGTTTTTTTCTCACAAACATGCTCAGACATAGCTTTTCTTTCAGCTAATTAAGCTGTTTTAAAGCAAACTGGTCAAACAGTGACATCGTGGTGGGGAGCCTTGGAATCAATTGCATGATATAGAAGGCAGGACATTTAAAGGGTGACTTCTGCCATTGTTTCCCCTGGCTGAATCTTTTCTACTTGGTCAATGCTGCCAGAGTGACCCTATACAATTGGGAGAATTCAAAGCCACTGACCTCAAGAGATGCCATTAAGAAGGCAACTGCAGAATAAGATTTCATGCTTGGGAGCCAAATTTACCTTCTCCTTCCATGTCTTGATGCTTGCAATATTTTATATGTATGTTTTCTTCCTGTCATTAGCATATTCCTAAAGCAGCTAGATAGAAAGAGAAGGCAGATGTGAAGCAGCATTGGCAATAACTGCATCTTGGCTATATAGGAGAGCTGGACCATTTTAGGTGAAAGCTACCACTGCAAACAAATCGTTGCAGTGGTTCCTTCGGCTTTGTGACAGTGAGCGATTGGTAGGAGTAAGATTCACTTCGCTAGCACAGAGGATGGACTCTGCCTAGCATATATTTTGTTAAACAGAGTACGACATCCATTGTTTTTCCTAGCTGCTGGATATAAAATCAGTGAGTTTCAACGTCTGTCAAATGACCATACAGTTTCTCATGTGCAAAGAATAGACGAATTTGAAACATACTGTTAATAATCTGAAGCACTAGCAAAAATGGGTTCCTCGCTGTTTTCTTTCTGAGGATGTCAGGGAGGCCATTCAGTCAGGCAGCTGACACACAAAGAAACCTTGGAAAACCTGCAAATGGAGGAGCCACTGCTGCAGCCCTTTGCAAAGCAAACTAAATGCAACAGACACAGCCAGTGACAGTTTCCTGTGCCACCGGAGAGATGCTCCAACCAGCTGCTGCCAGCACGCCCAAACAACCTGCGGCTGAGTCAAGGTTCACAGCATTGGGACCCCTTTCCACAGAGACATCAGACGTGGTGGTTTGCCCTGTGTGCTCAGCACATGCAGACAAAATGGAGGTGATGCAGAACCAGGTTGTAAGGCATGATGAATGATCCCTACCTTTTCATTTCTGCTCCACAAGAATCTACCCGAAGCCCAGCCAGCCTTCCTGGGAGTACTCTGTGCCATTGCCCTCCTGCACATACTCCTTCCCACTGCATCCCTGTGGACCTAAGGTCTCTTTCAGTATCAGACAGAGGGACACAACATCTCACCACACTGCATGAGAGGAGCAGTGCCCTCGCCTGTGCTGAGGGGCTCAGGCCGTGGTTATCCTGTATCTCTCTGTACATCCTGTGTCTGTCTCTGTGGACGTGGGGCTGTCTTGCACTTGCATCATGCACGCACAGTGTTTCAGAGAGTACAAGAGGAATCTCTTTTAAAAAGGATCATGACAACTAAATATCTGATGACAGATTATATTGCAGGGCAACACGACCCACACAGAAGTGCCATGTGGTCTCTTGCTCCGAAGCCTGGCTCTCTCTGGGAGACAGTCACCTCTGGACCGTGGGTGCTCCTAGCCCAGCCCAGCTGTATATCTGGGCAGTGCTCTGTCAAATCAGCCTGGCCTGTCCAAAAAAGAGGGCTACAGCTGCAACAGCAGAAGAGTCAGAGGGCGATGGAAGCTGCTGCATCGCAAGGGGCTGGTGCCCCCTTGCACCCCACAGCCAGCAGTTCTGCTGGATGTGCAAAGGAGCCTGTCTATGGGAGTGCATCATCCCTGGGCCTCCCCCTTTCCCCACGGGTACACACATGTGTGCTGGCATGAGTGGGCACCCTCCCCTTCTGAGGGGACTGTGAGCCCCACTGGACCCCACTCCCCTTCCTGTGATGTCGCATGTTCGGTGTGATGACTTGCTCTATAGAAGCCATGTGTTGTCATAATGTAACATCATTAAACAAAGTGTTTAGAGCAGTTTTCGCAGAGCCAGAACATGAACAACAAAACCCGCCAATTACAGTGTCATTTTGTGTAGTTGTTAAGGTTTCAAATGTCTCCAACTTTCTCTGGTAGGCCATATTGAGCATGTCACAGCGAACATCTGAGATAACGATTTGCTAGGCAATGTGCAATTCTCGCCTTTTTTTTTTTAATATCCAAGAAGAAAGAGTTCTTTATAATAATTTGGCTCAAATGTCTACACACATTGCTCCAGCGTCTGTAGCAGCATGTGTTTCTAGGATTGTTCTGGAAGAGAAAATGCAGAAACAGCAGGGAGCAGAAGATAAACAGGCAATTCGTGACTCATTAAAACAAGCATTGGTAGCCAACATTGTGGAGTGTGTGAAGGCCCCAGATCCAGCTCGCCTATAAACTTTTTTTACCAGCTGGACTTAGCATCTGTCAGAGTTTGGAAGGAGAGATAATCTGGTACAAATGATTTCAGTGTGTCGCATTTATTAACCTGCCACCTTACATAACACTGCTGATTGGGAACCGGGGGACTGGCTTGAGCAGTGACACAGCTTATTGTCCAAACAGTACGACTTCGCTGTTAAAGATGCTGCCTTCCCTGCCTCTTTTTAAATTATAATGAAGACAATAGAGCAACTGCAAAAGAGATACTGAAGCGAACTGAAAAAGCAGTGCAGTTTTGAGAAATGTATGTGCCAAGGTAATGTCCTCAGCAGGTCTTTTTTGCTTTGCCTTTTTTTCCCCCAGTCCCCACTTTACTCCACATGCTCACAAAACTTTTTAGCCTGCTTGTCACAGGAGCTGGGATCCACACCTCTAAATGAAGCAAAAGCCCTGTTTCACTCCCTGAGCCGCTGCCCGGCCAGCACGGTGTTACTCACTGCCCAAACAGCTCCAGGAGAGGAAAACATTGTGGATGTCATGGCAGGCTCAACATCTCACATAAAAATGAATATGTTTTTTTTTCAAAGCATTTTGGGGAATTTCAAATATGTTCTCCATTTTTAATGCAGTTTTTTTCATTAAGGGCCTGATCCTTCTCTAATTAATGTAGATGAAAAAAATCCTTTTGGTTCCAAAAGGGAAAAGGCTGGTCCTTGATGCTCTGCAGAAAATGACGGCTTGGCAAGAGAAAGAAAAATCCATCAAAAATAATATATATGTTTATCTTAGTTTGGGGTTTGGCTCTTTACAACTCACTGAACACTTACTAGGGACTACTTGACAAATAGAAAACTGCAGAGTGGTGTTTTGCTTCTGCTCCATATCAGATGCCATGAATTTCAAATTAATAGAGATGTTTACTCTCTAATACAAAATTTACATGTATTAGCTTATAAAATATGAATGTGCCCGTTTCTTGCTGCAAAATACAGCATTTCCATTTAAAAAACAAAAACTGCAGAGACTTTGGGAGGAAAAAAAAAAGCAACACTCAGGCTTAGGAATACCTCACATTTCATTTTGGTTAGCCTATTATTTGTAGTTTTGAAACTTTATTGGTCCCTGATCTAATCTTTTCTGAGTATGAAAACATTAACATATGGTTTAACACAGCACAGGGCTGGAAAGTCCATATCCCAAATGCACATTGTATGCAGGGTGACATTCACACTAAATATCATCCCACAGGGTCTGTACTCCATTTTACCTGGGATTGGAGAGCCATGAAATCTCTGGAAAAGTTGTTCATGAGTCTGAACCAAATGGCGTGCAGTGTACTGAGATACTAGCAGCGTGTGCTGCTGCCAAAGGTTGTGGCTCAAATGTCTCTCTAAGTAACATTAAAAATCTGCTGCTTCATGCCTATGAATTTCAATATTTATAGCGCTCAATAAAACGGTCCACTGTCAGAGAGAGATGTGCCACTGTGCACTCTCTGAGCAGATGGGCTGCAATATGGCACATTTACATGGACCAGCTGTGGAGTGCAGAAATGAATGCTGGTCAGAGGCAGGCTGGAGGCACCACATCTGGAATGCAAACAGACCCACCTCCGCAGCCGCCGGGATGTTTCCTGAGCAGGATGAGCTCTGATTTAGGGCCGCTCACCAGTGTACCTTAAACTGCATCAAGAGTCCTCATTAACACAAGAGACTATGGTGAGGTTTAAGGCCTGGAACTTCTCTGCTGGGCATCTGTTAGAGCCCAGGGATGGCACTCTGCAGCCTGGCATAGAGGTGCCCTGGGGAGACATTCCCTTCTCTACCATGTTGTGGGGTAGATTTGACTTCTTTTTTTTAATTCTCTCCTGTACAGTGTTTTACACTGAATTCCTACCAATGCAAGCAGCAAACAAGGTTCTCTCACCTCCCACCCTTCCCCACGTCCCCCTGGGCAACTGGAAAGTCTGCTAATACTCTGAAATTTGCCTGGGTTTTTTTTAAGCAGGAAACAGTGAATGCTCCAGTACTGCATAAAAAGAAAAAAGCGCAAGTCTTGAGGGATTTTTGCACCTTTAGATCACAATTTCTAGAAAAAAGACTGCTGGCCACTTCTATATAAATCATTTTATACTGCACTTGGGCAAAATCCCGGAGTCTCTGAAATCAATGGCAGAATTCCCACTCATTCACAGTAGAGTTAGAATTTTGCTCAATTTGAATAAATAGACCTTAAAGTGGGTATAAAAAATAATTTACTCTCATATTAAGGCCCCTCTGTGCTTTCAGAGTGGTCTAATGTGTCCTTAGTGTATATAAAAATCATATGTTTAAATCAAAAGGACAGAGCGAACGTATATCTAATTCAGCACAGAAATAACAGAAACCAAATTAATACATCTGATAATGCAAATCAGAGCTTCCAATTTTTCCAGATCAACATATTTAATCACCACATTTTATTTTCATAGAGGTGTTAAGACTGTTCTGGGGAGGGGAATACAGGTGTGAGAGACAAGACACTTTTTGAAATAGGATATTATTTGTCATTTCAGCCTTCCTAGAGCCAATACTGGAGTAACAGTACCAGCTGAAGTGCAGTGCTGCCCAGTGACTGGCCTGCTGCATGGCAGCTCCTCACTTACCTGGCTTGGAAGTATAAATGAAGGAGTTTAATGTGTCACTGAGGCTGAACATGTGAAGCTGTGAAGAACTGATGTTTTTCTCCCAGAGAGTTTCCTACCCTTCTTCTTTCCCTTCTCTTACCTCTGCCATTTGTAAGTTTTAGAGAATTTTTAAAGGCTTGGCTGGTTTTAATGAACAGGCACACAAAGAGGGAAATAAGCTGCCCAGTGCATTCTTGCTTCCGTTTTTTTGCTGGAAGAAGGCATGACAAGACCTAACATGAACAGGGTTTTAAAAAGAGCATTGCCATGTGTCTGACATACTTTTTCACCATTCCTGCATATCTGTAACACTCTGAAGGCCAAATGTGCCAAGGAAATCTATAGCCAGGACCTACAGAAAGAGTTCTGTAGCACACATCATCAACATGCATTTAAAAATTATCGTGAAAACAGATACATGCACTTTGTGCTCAGTTCTGCTCTCATGGAAGAAACAGCCCCGAGCCTCTCTTCCAGAGACCCCAGCAATGGGGCAACCTGGGACTCAGCCCTGCATCCAGCTGGTAGTGTAGGCATAGCCCTGGTTTCTTTGCCTGTGAACCAGAAAGAAAAGTCCTACTCCACTGTAGGATAGCTGCAAGTGAAAATATACATCAGGTTGTGAGGAGCCTCAGGACTGTGACCACAGGGCAATATTCACTCCAAAAATACATGGAGGGCTTGACGCCCTTTTTGGACTGAGGGCTGCCTACTAATCAAGGAAAGCTTAGGTAGTTGCTATTTGAAGGAAGGCTTACAGCATCTGTATTACTGCAGCCTCTCAGATTTGTTAGGACAATTTTAATCCAGATTTACGGATATCACCTTCCTCCTCCGCCAGGCAAAACCATGGGACCCACCTGTATGGGAGGAGAGCCCCTGAGGCCAAGCAAGCACGGCTGAGCAGCTCCCAGCTGCCAAGAAATAAGTTACAGCCCTCAGAGCCACTATCTGTCTCTTGCTGCCTGGGCTCGAAGGCAGCCGACAGAGCTGTTACCATCACAAATCACTCCAACGCTGGATGTCCATCAGGCAAGCACTGTTCCAGCACGGAGCTGTCTGGCACAACATGTGCCTGTCATGGACTGCTGCACATGCAAGTTTTCCCATCTTGTAGGAGATATTTTGACCATATCCTTCCTGACAAGAAACAAGTCTATTTATGGCTATCTTCTTTTCATAAATAACGTAGCCCGTGCTACAGTGCACACACGTGTATTTGGCCTCTAGTGTTATTTATCATCCATTTTTTTCTTTTGCTACCACTGCAGAAGTGGTAGAGGGAACTTCAAAGTTTATTATAATTGCTGTAAGAAGTTTTATAAGGATTCAGACCTCGATGCCTATTGAATCTCACCTCTTCTCTGACAATAGCAGCATTTGATGCTTGATAGCAAACACTGTAATCCTGGGTGACTGCACAGTAAAGTCAGATTTTTTTGTTCTGATAGCATTACACGCAGTGGAAAAAGGCAGGTGTTAGGGAGTTACTGCCAGATCTCAGATGCTCTTGCTCATTCCCAAGACTTGCTGAGTCTCGGCTCCTGGCTAAATTTAGAGCAGCCTGTGGATTAATCTAATTCACACTGTTCTGGCAGTGGTCAGCAGAGGGGCTCTTCCAGCTGATGATGGACTGGATGAGATGAAATCATGGGCCATATCCAGCCACAGACTCTATGTTCCCCATCTAACAGTAGCATAAGAGTACTAAGTACCACTTTTAAACAGCAAACACTCTTGATTTTACTGAATAGAAAGATCTCTGCTTTACCTCTATTCACAGTGCAGAATTACCACAGCCCAGGGAGAAGATGTCGAATTCTGTACATCCAAGAGAGCTGTTTAGCAAGGAAGGCTTGGAGGGACTCTTTTGGGGTAATGGTGGAAATCTGTGGGCAGCTGTGAAGTCAGCCTGACTTTCACATTCCTCCATAGCTTGCAAAGGGAAACGTTTTCTTTTTCTTATAAACTGAGTATGTCTCACCTGAAAAACAATGCAAAACAATGCAAAAGTGTAAAACTCTCTTTCTTCATGCCAAACCCTTTCCAGTGTGAAGGAAAGGAGGTGTGGTGGTGCACCTCAGTGTCCCCTGCATGTGGAAGGAACATTAAAAGAAATGTCTGCAGATGATTAAATCATATTTGTTGCAGTAGTGTCTGCAGTCCCATTTTTGGTGCAATCATTAGGGATCAAGCTGCTGCTTGACAAAGCAAAATGCTCACATTATATAGCTTGAACTGAGATGCCAAGGAAGGTCAGTGTGTGCTGGCCATCAGCAGTCCAGCATGACCAAATAAGCAGCAGTGGAGCTTGGTCCGTATGTTTGCCCTGCTCTCGCTGCTGAGCAAAACCCTGCCGCACCGGTTTCAGAGCTTTGAAGGCCAGAAGGGACCTTTATATCACGCCGTCACCAGGCCTGGCTGGGACTGCCCAGGCAACAGATGGCTGACATGCAAGTGAAGCTCATCAGGAGAAAAAAAATTCTGCTTTACAATAATTTTCCAGGGTAAAAAAAAATAGAAAAGCAACCCAAACACAGGAAATCCTAAAACTTCGTATAGAGATTTATCAGCAGGGCAAAATGAAAACCCAACCCTGCAGTATTTTCCTTTAGAAGCATCAGAACATGATGTTTTTAAAACAAATCAGGCTCCCTTGGGCTCTTGGCAGCTGCCACACTGTTTCATCCCCCCTTTTAACAGTGGGAAGCTTTTCAGCCATAGGCTAGTGTAGTGCGGTCAGCAGGGGGTACTCAAGTGGGTCGGGGCTTTGCTGAAGGCTCAAACCATGCTGCTTCAAAGCCGTATGTCCTCAGAGGAGCTGTGGATTGCCTCCGCTCATGGAGCTGTGCCCTCTCCAGGTGGAAGAGCTGGGGTTTAAGCTAGCAGGGAGGCAGCTGACAGGGGGAAATCATCCAGGACTGGCGGCCAAAGAGGCTCCAGGACGTCTGGGTTACCTGCCCTTTTGGCAAGGTGGCTTCCCAGCACTGAGCGAAGCAACCTGGTGGAGGCATCTCAGGACCACCGGGAATGTGCTCAGCTAACACAGGCCTGGCAGCCCAGGCCATCGCTCGGCTCCAGCCTCATTTCCCATCGTGGCAGCCGGTCTCTGCTCAGCTGTGCCTCGTGCCGGCACAGAGATCCTTGTGCAAGGCTTGGAAAGGTGCCTGCCAAGTCAGGGTTACCACCCGAGTGCAATTCTTCCAAGGAAAGTCTCTCCATAGCGCTCGCAAGCACCGCAGCCCACACAGACACGGCAGCGGCGGCCCACCCAGGGTAGCAGACCTGGCATCAGGCGAGCCTGCCCCCCTTGAACAGCTTTGGCAGCCATGTGTCTGCAGCCTGCACAGTGCCCGGGATCTCACCCCCCGGCAACGTAGCGCTCTGCTCCTCTGTCTTGGTGAGGCAGCCCTCACCCCTCTCCTTTCTCTGCGGCATCAGGATGTCGCTTTCCCTGAAATCAGGGGCCAGAGTGAGACATTGACAATAATCTGATGCTGTTTTCATTTTGCAGTTGGCTGCATGATCTGAATAGAGCTGAGAGTGCTGCAGGGACAATGAGCGAAAATCCATTTATAAAAAGATGTGGCAGTGTCAGGAGTGTCAGGCAGAAAACCAGCCCAGGTAGTGGTCTGCTGGTGGGTGGGGATGGGCGGCACTACACCCTACCTAACACATCATGCTTGTAGTAAGCAAGGTACAGGAGTTTAAAACAAAGTCTGCTTAAAGGGTTCCCAAAGAGCAGCTGAGCCCATAGATTTCTGCAGTGATTCTTCATCTCTCCGTGCCTCTACTCTTTACTGCCATGTTTTGTTCCTCTCTCTCAACTTTCAGGGCAATCCTTCTGCTGTATCACAGCAAATCCCCCCCCAGTGCTCACAAATCTTCCTGCAGGTAACTTCCTCCAAAGAAGGCAAGGAGCAGAGCAGAGCCCCAGCATCACAGTGCTTCACACACCACCAGCAGGGTCCTCTGTCCTTGTAAATTTGTACCAGTCTCTGGATTTATCTTAGACCTGGAAATGAGTAATATAACACAGTAAATACTCACTGGGGAAACTCCAAGCAGAACATCATTCATGTGCTACATTTTCTCCTAGTGTCTATCATAATGCTATTTACTGTCCAGAAAGACTTTGCAGAGCAGTAAAACCGTCTTCCTCCGGTAAAATGAGAAAGGGTGCAGAAGGCATAGAGAATATTTGCATTTAACTTCATCTCATGGAGACAGAACATTAAAATGCTATTTGGTAACTTAGTCATAGAGAAGAATAGCAGAACCATAGGCCTTTTTTCTTTTTTTTTTTTTTAAAGATGTAACTCTTTTAAGAGTCCCCTTAAGAGCGCTCAGTAGGGTGTGTCAATATTGCTCCCCATGGAAATCATATGGTTTGCCTATGCAGACAGTGAATTGTTTTGTGGCTGTGAAATATTGTGTGTTGCCCTGTGAGCAGTGGAGCCAGTGGCTCGAGGAACCGTTGTTGAGACTGACAGTTACATTGTGCCACTGAATAGTGAAACGGCAGAATCAAAAACTCAAGTGGACCCAGACAGAATGTCCTGACCTTTAAGTAAAAGGCTGATTGGATATGGTGGGAGCTCCCCTTCATCTTCCACCATAATCCATTACACCTTTCTTGGCAAACCCTCGTAATTCATGTAGCTGCGCAGATACATTTCCCATAGAATTTTTTTACATGCTTATCATTAAATCTATCTCTTATAACTTACTTGCCTTTGTACGGTCCAGTTGCGATGTGAAGTGTCAGTTTCCTATGCTGAAGCATTCATAGTGTCCTGCCTAAGAAGTAATTCTGCATCTTGCAGCGTGAAAACCCAGCAATAATAAATTTGTGGGAACCCAGTCAGTAGGAAAGTTTCTGCAGCACAGAAATAAATACATGCAAAGATGCTATATAATGACCTGCAGCGGAAAAATAAGAGACCCCAAACAAATGAAAGCTGTGAACTTTATTACACTAGGTCCATATTTTAAATTTGTCTGAGCTAGACTGTGAAGTGTTTAGGGCAGACACATTCTATGTGTCTGCAATGTGCCATGCACAGCACCTTATGAGTAAGAAAGAACATAATAATGGTATTATTCATGTTGGCTGCAAACTCTGCTTTAGAGAGGATTAAGGTTGCTTAAAAGAGAAAAACATATTCTCTCAATCTTCATTTTTAATTTCAGAATTTTTTTTTACCAGTATCAATAATTCACTGAAATAATAGCTAGGTGTGCAGATAAGGAAATGTAGCAGTGTGGAAAGACACTGACTAGTTTTTAAAAGAATATTACTAGCGTGTATGGAAACATGAGCTTCCTTCTTTAAATGCATCACCTTGATCCTGGGAGTTAAAACTAGTATGGTTTGTACCCAGCACTCTTTTTAGGGAAGACAGAGTAAAATGCAAATCCTGTGTCCCTATGTCCAACTGCATTTTTTCCTTAGAAACACATGAACTTGTGGACACATTGTTTCCCTTAACAAAGTATTTTAAGGACTGACTGCCTCTTTTTTCTTCTTAAAATGTGTTAATGACTTTTATTTTTGTGAATTTCAGAGTGAAAGCTTTCATGCACCTTGGAGGTTTGCCATACAGCAAATTAAAAACCCACAAATAAATTTTATATTATAGTACATATAAAGACATATTCCTGTCTATGAAAATGTATATACAGACATGTTATTTGCCTGCATGCTATCTTCTCTGTGGATAGATTATCCTGTTACGTGCACGCATTCTTCTTGCCCGATGGTATGCGCTTCACCCACTTGCTTTGAATGAAACTGGACGACAGCTCCCGACGTGTCTGAGTGTGGCACTGGCATTTTTTGTATCACTCTTCTGCGAGAGGCGAGAATCTTCAAACTCAATTAGCATTTTAAAGAATAGGTTCAGTTTTGTGGTCCATTAAAGTCAGCTAAATTGATGCACTGCATGTCTTTATTTCAAAAATAAAGCTGAACAATTAAAGCCCATGTCTCTTTGCTCAGCTTTTGATTCCTCACAAAGCTTTCCCACTTGCTGCCTTTGGATGTAATGTTAACAAAGTCAGTTAACATCAAGAGCAGCGCTAACAGGCATGGCACAATTCCTTGTTTTTGCTCAATCAGTCTGTGTTCAAACTATCAGTTTGATTTATTTGTCCACGCTGACCCTTATTCACCACTTAATTATCCTCATATAATGTTTCAAGAGCCTCCTGACACAGGGAGAAAGACAATTGCCAGTGTTCTGTGGAACAACTGTTGACCTGATGGCCAAAATGACGACTGCAGGTCGAAGGTTGGTCGCCTTTTGAAGGACCCACTCCATTCTTGAGGGCTCTGGCCAGAGCTCTTAGCCCGGTTGCCACTGGCACTGGGCAGCCTTCTGGTCCCCAGTCCTCGCAGCATGCCTGGGGTCAGCCTAGCCATCCTGGCTAGGCACGGCCAGATGACAGCCAGTGTCCTCTGAGCAGCAGCTTATTTGCCAAAAGGACAGAGTTTTGAGCAGGCAGTCGGTGGGCTCACTCTGGTCCCCTCCATCCCTGTCCTGCTCCAGCACCAGCACTAGACTCAACTGGAACTAATCTCAACATCAAATTGCCAAAACCAAGATCAAAACCACAGCTTCTAGGAAAAGCAGAAGCTATAAGTTATGATAGCCCCCTGAGCAAAGGGGCTGGCCCTTATTTTTACAGCAAAGGACATTAGTTTAAGGTTCCCAATGTGTGGGCTCAGCCTTATGCCAGAGATTGTGCACAATGATGTCCATTCATCCAGCAAGTGCCCTTTCTGCCACTCTGGCTTGGAAACACTGAATGACGTTCCTGCTCGTTTCCCATTCAAAAGCAAATAATCAACTAATAGGTTAATCTTGACAGGACACTGGCATCTCATGGGGACAGAGGGCAGGGTCCGCATTTTCATGGAAGCTGAAAGAGTACTCGGGAACTGGGGAAAGAAGGGGCATGGTGTGAGAGACTGGGTGTTAGCTGAGCAAGTTGTGCAGGTATTTCAGTTGCTGGCTGTCAGAGGCTGTGCAGGAAAAAAATCTGACCCTCTTTAAAAAACTGTATTCATCTCAAGCATGGTCAGTCAAATAACTGACCTTCCCTGAGCATGTGGGGTTTATATTTCAGCGAATTAATACCCTTTTAGACCACTGAATTCTGCTGCGTAAGGATGCACTCAGCCATAAAGGCCTAGAATCCTCACCACCACCAGGTAAAACCTGGTTAATCAGTCCCACGATCCCTGATACCAGGAGGATCTTTCAGCACCACACAGACAGGTGGATCACCTAGTTCTCTAGTGTCATTGCTGAAAGATGTGCGAACACATCTATTTCTGTCTCATCTTTACAGTCTTGAGGAGAACTGGCAGATACCACAACTGGGAGCAGACTTTGGGCTGCTCTGGGTGGGATCCACATGGTGTGCAGCCAGCCCTGGAGCAGAGGAGTACACAGCCTAACGTGGGATCTCCTCACTTGCCTACAGTCCCCAGCCACCACCAAGCGTGTGAGTCACAGCCAGGGTGAAACCACAGAGAAGGAACATGGCAGCCTAGGGGACGGGCTTCAGCCTGGCTGTGCCAGCTCTTCTCAGACAGTCTGGGGCATAATGCAGTCGGTGCTTGGCCTTCTGCTTTCTTTAAAACCTCCTGCCTGAGCAGAAATGTTCACACATTTGTACTATTGTCATCTGAAAGGCTGTTATGCTTAGTTTTCATGAAACATTTTATGTTTTCATTTTCAACGAAAATTCAAAAGCTGTCAAAGAAATATCTTGGCAAGGCAGAGAAAAATTGTTTTCATTAGTCTTTTTCAGGGGAGAAATAAATGAAGGTTCCCCAGCTGTCTTTACTAAATCACAGACATCTAATTGTGAAGGCAGGATGCTGTCAGCTCTTCACTGGTTCTCCTCTTGATGTCCCTGGGAAATAACCCTCTCTGGTGCCCAGAACCTGGTACAAGCAGGGGTTGCTCCTGTACTGACACTGCCCAAATAGTTGACCCCTCCAGACAGCAGAAGACGGAGCAGTTAGTTGCCATATTGCCCATGTCACAAAGGTATATTAGCACAGAGGATGAAGTGTCCAGACGCACAGAGCTCCAGCTCACACCTTTGAAGACCTGGAGATTGCTGCTGGATCATGAAGGTTTTTAAGAGACTAGCTCAAGGTGGCATGGCAAGTCTCTGTGCCAGGACAGGTGACCTTCTCCCTGAAGCCTTGTCTTGGCTGCCTTCTGTTCCCCATGGCAGGGACCACTGACCCTCCTCCATCTGCTTTCTGTGGGCTGGGTGCAGTTCCCTGCCTCATGTCACTCCAAAAGCAATGAAATATGCAGCATGGTTGTTGTCCAGGCTTCTGATCAGTTCTGCCTGAGGGGGTGGGTTGGAGAGCCAAGCTGGAGAGTGGGGTGGCACGGGACAGAGGCATGGCAAGAGCTGGGGAATGTGGGCAGGACTTGGCCAGAGGACACTGTGCTCAGCAGAGGGCCACTGGGAGATCATGTTCAGCACACCCTAGGTTCTCAGTTTGGACATGCTGCAGGGGAGGAGCTCAGTATCCCTCCACGTTTCAGCTGTGCTGGCATGACTCTCAGCATCCACATGATGGGCCTTGGTCTGAAACCCACAACGTTCATCAGTGCTAGGAAAATCAAATTATGGCTATTTTATGGTACCTAGGAGAGGGCCAAGAGTTTCCCTGAAAGCTCATCTTTCATTTTGAAAAGAGCATCTAATCACTTAGGGGCAGAATAGCAGGACAAGGAAAGTCTCAAACCTTGTCTGAAAGATGGAAAATTTATGGCTGCAAAGGGCAGCGTATATCAAAGAGCTTTTGGCCAAGGCTCACCAATAAAGCAATTCACCTACTGGGTGATGTGAGGACAGAGCAAGATGAAAGTAAAGTTCGATCATTTCTTCCCATCACAACAAAAAGGTTGATAAAGAATATACTTGATATCAAACAGAGCTTCCTGCTGTCTCTAGTTACCTGGGAGTTTGGAGCCTGCAGTTTGAATAATGTTTCCTCCATAATAGGGTTGACAGCAGAAGTGTGGAGAGACTGATGGGCCTTCATGCAGGCTCAGCTTTTGTAGTTCAGGCTCATTCTTTATTCTCAGAGTGGAGCAGATAATAAATGTGTAAATAAATAGTTACCAATCTTCTGGCACGGTAAAATAACTAGTTGCTTTCTTGTGCTGCAAAAGAATTCAATCATGCTGATAGTAAGCCCACATCGCTCGCAATGTTTCATGCACTTTGCAAATAGCTCGGGAAAGTCGTTTGCGTGGTCTGAGATGGAGTGTGGGTAATGCTAAATGTGTCTGCCAACGGGGCTGAAACAAAACAGCCACCGCTGTAATTTGGGAAGTTAAGTGCTTACGAAAAATAAAAATTCAGGACTTTTTTTCTCCCTTTTGTTTATAAAAACAAGTTTATGCTGAATTCTGACTCAGTCTAATGTTATTGTCATTTTTCTTCACTTAGTATGAGCTCTGAGGAAATGATAACAAAGATTAATTTATATTAAAATGTATGGTCATAAAATACACAGAAAAAAATCCCGGGATTTCCACTTGTCTGCAATGGCTGTTGGGCTCATGGGCTGTCGAGCCCAAGTTCATGCACCTTGGATAGAATTTTGTCCCTCAGGTCTACAGAAAAGCAGAGTCACAGTGAAAGATTTTAAATGTTTCTAGCTGGGGGTTTTTTCGTGGGTTTAAAAAAAAAAAAGAGTTTACAACATTTAAGCTGATTATTTTAACGGCAGATATAAACTAAAATAATGCACAAATGCTTTGGATACATCCAGGCAAATTAAGTACTTCCACAATTATTTTCTGTTAAAATGTGAGCAGAAAGTGTACGGTTCATGATATTTTAACTGTTTGCTACAGCCCAGCCCTGCCTTTAAACAGGCTGCCATGCACTTCTCTGGTACATCAGGGCAGGTCAGGGCTGTACTAATGAAAAGATGCCATCAGTGAGTACATTACGATTTTCAGAGTGCAGTTAGATGAGATAAACTGGGTAGTTTTAAGGAGAGGCCTTGGAGATGAGAGTGAATACACTCTGTGAAATTCTCCTAAATTAAAGCATAATCTCTGGGGAAGACCTTTAGAGATGACTGGAAGTGCCATTATTCCCCTCAGCTTGGGGCTTCAAAGGCACTTTTTTTTCTTCTTTTCCCTTCTGTGAGCAACTTGTTCTCAGGCAGCTTGAAATGAAAGCTGGCTGAATTTTTCCTTTTTCAAAGAGTAATTCAAATGAGAACTGATTCTTAGTCATAAAGTTACTGCAGAAAAAAAATTTTCTCACTTTTTTTTTAATGGAAGAAAATGCAAACTGTTAAATAATGTCTGTAGGATTTTCCTTTCTTTGGTCAACTTACTTGTTTTTTATCTATAGTAAAAATGTTTACCTGAAACTGCTTTTTTGAAAAATGAGGCATTTACTGTTTTAGTTTTAGTTCTGTAATGACAACAAAAGCCTAAAACACTGTAAATTTTGACAGAAAGGAGAAAAGGGGGGAAAAAATCCACAAAGAAAAATAAATAGCTGGCATAGTCCACTCAGCTCTGCTGAAAAATATCTATCTTAACTCATTTGTGAAATATAGCTCAAGATATTATTGGTCAAAATTTGCAGAAGTTTTTTGAAAATGCTCCTTGGTGTTCAAAGGGCAGTAGCCTGTGCAGAGCCAGTACTCTGAGAACCCAGTGCAGAACTGCTTGCTACAGTTTTAGGTGGCAGCTCGGCATTAGCAGCATCCTTGACATCAAATGGCTGAAGCACAAGCGCAAAGTTAAATAAAGCCCAAATGTAATGCTAAATAGCTGCATTGACACTTCATTAATTACTAAATTAATGCCTTCAGCAAATAGCCTGTCTGCACACTCAGTGTCTGTTTCCTTCACAGATCTCTCCAGGCAATATTAACAGCTAGAGGAGTAAATACAATTACAATGGGTGCAGATTTGACTGCCCGAGGCAGTACTGATTTAGGTGATGAGGTAAAAACCTTCTAAAGGTGTCGATGAGGGTAGCGTTAAGCTCCCCTTCTGTGCGGCAGTGCTATAAGCTGTCATTACATCGGACTTACGCAGGAGTGAAAAGCTTGTGTTTAAGTTACTGTTTTTATTTAAACACATGTCTCTCTGACACAGCAGCCACCAAATCCCCGGCTCCCAAAGTGGAGGCTGACGTTAGGTCTTTGTCTCGGCAAGTGCATTCAAGTGCGGCAGCCACTGCGTGGGGAGCCCTGTGCCTGGACAGGAACAGCTGCAGCACAGGACTGCCATAGGATCGCTTCTTTTTGCAAGCGAGAATTTCACTGAGAGGTTTATTGTGTCCGTGCTAAAAAGAAAGTTTTAGAACAGAGAAGTGAAAGTGGATCTAACAAATTAGTTTTACTCTGGTGAAGAAATTTTTGCATTCTTTAGAGCAGAGAGGAGGGAAGGTACTTCCAGGCTGTCATAAAAAAAAAAAAATAGTCACTTGCAGATCCAAAGCTGTGAACCCTGGTAAGAGCTGGAGGGAGAAAATGGGATTTACTGGAAAATCTGCTTATGAGCAAACGGTGCTATGATCATTATGGAGACAGGATCACAGCCTGTTTGCAGAGGGACTCCCTGTCTCAGATAATACACGACTACATGCCCAGTCTGCTCCCTTTATCTCCAAACGCTGCCCAAACCCAGAGCTGGGATACTTTGTTTGCAGCCTTAAATTCTTCCCATGAGTTTATTACACGTTCACATGCACAGAGCCTGAGGGATGCAGCCAAACCCTGGGCCATTTGAAACCAGAGTCTCACATCCAGAACTTCTCCCCATTGTCATGGCAGGTCATTTCACCCACATCAAGACTACTTCTGGCCAACTTTATTCCAGGCTTCAGCCTGGTTTTAAAAATAATTCTGTGTCCATAAAGAACAAAAGTTTCACCTCAAAAAAATCACTGTTATGCTCCCTCCGGCTTAGCAGCTGGGAACCCAAAGGCATGCAGGCACAGCATCCCTACAGCAGAGAAGTGCCATTTTAGGGACTTGTTCCAATTTCCACTTAATATAGATGTGCTGGCACAACCTTGTGCTGACAGGTGAATGCTGGTGGAAGAGCCTGCAATTAGAGCAGCAAAGCTCTGCTTCCCCTGAGAGGGCCACAGCTGCCCTGCAACTCCAGGGGAGACCTGGGTAGGATCCAGCAGACGTTTTTTCGGTCTTATCTCTACCACAAAATCCAAGCACAAGCCACTCTCTCAGTGTTTGCTTCTTTACTCTGCCAGACAGGTCACTAAATCTTTGGTTCCCAAGGAAGCCAGACAGGTCTTCATGGAGGTGGCCATTTGGTTGGACAGACTCAGTTTGAGTTCTAGTGATGAGAAGTACTAGACTGAATATTATCTCTTGGGTTTTTTTTCTGGTCATCTTGTGATTGTAACAAAGGCAGCTTCCCCTTCAGCAAGCTGCTGCCAGGTTGTAGTCTGAAAACACTCCCGTGGAGAGGGAGGGTATTTTGGTGTCCAGCCTTGCTCCCCCGCCACTGGCATCTTACGAACCCAGGGCATCACTGGCGTCTCCCCTGGGGCTGCGTGTGTGCTCACATGGGGACTGTCCTGTTCTGGGAGGTGCATGACTCTGCATAGCATTCCAGGCTGTGGTGCTGTCCCAGGAGCCAGGATTTGGGTGTCTGGCTCCTGAGGGCAAGGGGCTGAGCCCAGCTGCCCTGCCAGGGCTTGCTGGCTGCCGGCAGAGCCGGGTGCAATGGGCACTTCCCACCGCTCTGGGCTGCCAGCTGAATTCCGTGCCATGCTGTGGTGCCTGCCTGCCCGCCAGCCTGTCTCAAAGCAAGAGCAGTATAATTAAACACGAGATTTAGGGCCTCGCTGGACTGAGGCCTCAGTTATTACAAAGTCCCATATTTCCTGATTATTGACAATAGCGGAAGGATTTGCTTGATTATCATGTAATCATCCAGCAAGGAACAAATGCACTAAAGACGCAACAAAGACAGCGATTGGTTTCCAAGCCTTTGCTAATACTTTATGTATTTTATGTGGAAGTAACAGGATAAAAATCATTATTTACCAATCCTAACTCCATCACATACCTTAAAACATATGCTTTGGATGTACTTTTTTACATATTATTGTCATGGTCAGTGCAGCATGAACAGTCTATATAAATCATATTTTTATAATTAGAGGACACCACGACTGCTCCAGAGATATGGAAGATGAACTGCCTAATATAGCCTATGAAAGATATTTTTCTGCATACTGCTTTAGAGGAACTAAGCAGTTAAAACATGTGAGCTGCTGTCTGCCTTTCCAAAAGTGCACAAAATCAGTTTATTGTCAACACATGTCAATATATTTACTTGCGCTGAGGAAATGGCTTCTGTTGATTGTTTTCAACCAGGCTGATGCCTGTATGCCAGATTTGCAAATCACATGCTACCGCTACTCTGTTTCTGGCAGAAGAAAACAGAGCTGTAACGGCAGTACTGGAAAACGCCTGTCTTCCACAGCCCCCTGACAGCATTTGCAGACAGGGGTATGAGACTGCAGCTTTTCTTCCACGGAAGCAATGAAGAAACTCAGGCTGGTCTCTCAGGTGACTGAATCTTTTAGTTATAAATTGTTTGGGATGCTTTTATGTTTAGCTTTTGGCAGTAAGGAAAGAAGCAGCAAGAAAGCATCAAACTCAGCAGGACTTCCAAGCTATTTACAAGTAGTAGCTGGTTTAAGGGAATTGCACCGTATTGCAAATGCAGGCAGCTCACAGGTGGACTGGAGGAATGCTGGTTGGAAGGGATCCCTGGAGGTCATGCTGTCCAGTCCTACGCTCAAAGCTGGACCATCACTAGCCCTGGACCAGGTCAGCCGTGGCCATCATGCCAGTCTTCAGAAGACTAGATGTAAGTCTATATACAGCTCATCCAGTAGGTCCCCAGCCCACCCATGTCTTTATGGATGTTTCCATTTGCCTTGCTTTCATGACTTGAGATCCACCAGCACACGGTTTCAAAGTGGAGAGATGACAGTAGCAGGCAGGGGTGTCAATGAAGCTTAGTTACTTGAAAGCAGTGGAATCCAGAATCAAATCTGGGAAGCACAAAATCTCTCTACTAATTGTCTTTGCCCATTAGCAAATCCCAAAAGAATTAGCCTTCCGGAAAAACAAAATTTCTTACCTTAAGCTGGAAGGTCAATGGAAGCTCCAAAAGATTTTCCCTACAGCCACCTGATTCAGATTTTCCCATGAGCGAAAAGAAGGGGCGTGTTTCCTCCATTATCACTCCCATCTCAAACACTCTCTAACTTGTAATTACTTAATCTTAAAAAAATGGTCCAGCACATGTTTAACTGCACACACATCCATGCAAATGGCATGTAAGAACCAGGAGCAGAGCATGCAAAGAAGAGTGGAACAAATAGGAATAATTTTGTGTACGTTATGTGAAATTCTGTACAAATACTTTACTTCTTTACATCTACAGCATTATACATGATGTTCAAAGACATTCAGCTTTTAATGATCTCAAACAGTTTCTACTCTTTCAGATTTAATGGGATTTTTCACTGGGAGGATGGTCCATATTCAGGACTGGAGCTTGTTACAGCAACAGAGTCTGGAAAACAGCATGTGGAATCAGTCAGTACCAGTGTCTAGAAGAAGAATAGGCTCAGCCTTGAATGTTCATGTTGGATATTGTCTGAAAAGTTGCCCGTCATGTTACTGCTTGGAAGCTCTGGCAGTCAGGGATGACACGCTCCGGCTTCCCTATTAGCCCCCCTGTGCCGCCGGGACAAAGGGAACTGCAGGCTCCCAGCCAAGCACATACATTTGCAAACTGCCGCCAGTCAGTTCCCAAGGCCAGGGGCTGGATGCCATTGACAAAGAGATGTGAACCGCAGGCATAGCCTGCTCCTCTCTCCCTGCCGAGCGAGTGGCGCTTCTCATGGAGATCTATAGGGCCTGCTATCTCCCCCTCAGTGCCCATAAAGGGCTGGCCAGGACCTGCTTCTGATTTTTCAGGTTTTAAACCTGTCCCTCCCACCCAGCATAGGAGCCACCAGAGCATCGTACACTCCTTGCCACGATTCACTTCAGCCACAGATCAGTGTAGGGATATTTATCTGCCAATGCCCACAACACTGCATCCTTTAATCCACAGCATGGGAGATCAGACCTTGATAAACCTCGATGGAGTCTCAGTCTGATTTTGTGGTAGATGTGAAGAGCAGCAGCACAGCAACGGAGGAGCTCAGGAAAAATCACACAGCCATGCAAAAGGCAGACACCCGAGTAAAAGTCTGGCTTACATCTTCTTGATTTTCATTTTGCTGCTTTCCTCCAGCAACAGCCCATAGGCCACTGCAGCCAAAGCAGCCCTACCTTGATGTACACAGATGACATTCAGTCTATTGCAGCAGCAAAGGATTTATCTCTTCTCTTTTTTTGTCTTTTTGCTTCCTTACTGCAGAAATGGATTGTGACAATCAAAACCTTCAAACCTCCCAAGCACAAAGACTGAGGACTGTGCTGGCTTGAGGACATCACAAGTACAAGGTGAAGCAATGCTAGGAATTAAATCCCACAAGGGAAAAATCTGGCAGTTCACTATTGCAGGTTTACCTAAGAGAATGTTTATATAAAATACATATGAAGCAGACTGATTTTTTCCAGCAGAATTTCATTCTTTCCATTATGCATCAAACTGGGGACCTGAGAATGCTTTGAAAAGCGTACCTGCGTACCAAGAATCCACCAGGCCGAAGGATCACTGCATTGCTGTGACACCATCATACGTACCTGACAGATTTTGCAGAGCAGAGATGCAGACCTCACATCATCACCACTCTCAGTTTACTCTCACATTCACATGTTTAGGCTGGGGCAGGGCAGTAGCAGAAATGGAGCAGCTTTCCCTTCATTTGCAAACCCCATTCCCAAACACTCAGTAGTTGGATTGTGGACACATAGCAAACACTGGCTTTGCCCTCCTCCTCCTTTTTCTCCCTGAGACTCTTTCCTCTTCAGCAGCAATTTGCAGCATGCAGCCTTCTGGCTACAGCAAATATCACAGGATCAAAAGCATTCTTGACATTTGTCTGGGTTTTAGCCCAGGTCTTCACAACCTTTTCTCCCTGTTTAAAGCCAAAACTTAAGTCAAGGCGGTGGTAACAACCGTACTTTTCAGCCAGACCCACAGCAAACGAGAGGAAGAAGCAAAAACCTTAATTCCATTGGGCACTGCATTCAGAGTCCAGAAAAATAAATACTGTTGTCACAGCTAGGAGAGAAATCCCACAAGGCTGAGTATGTGCACACACGTGAATGCAACACATACGCAAACCCAGATTTTTATGAGCTGTGCTGTCAGCAGGGAGATTGTTTATAGTTGCCAGTAATTTATGGCTTTTAAATGTAATGTTGGAATGCAACTAACTTTCCCTCTGCCCTTCCCTCAGTTATCTGCTCATGAATAGGGCTAAAAGGAACCCAAATCAGAGACACCACCGGGGAGGATAAGGAAACAGGGAATGACTCAGCCTGCCCTCACTTTCCCCCAGCCTCTGGAGATATCATCCCCCCACCATGGGATCTGGTCCTAGCTGAGTGTGAGGACTTACAAGATGCACAGCTGTGTGGGACATGATACTTAAAAACTCCTATCCCAGGCAATGAAATGGGAATACTGCTCAACCTACCCTGCAGCAAAAATATTTGAAATTGCATTAAGCAAATAAAAGCCCAAGCTTCTGGAGCTTTTGATAGGAAGTCAAGATTTTTCCTTTCCCTGCAAGATAAACATCCATCCTAATACTCCCCTCTTCTTTTTCTTCTACCTTTTCAGATCACTAGGAAGGAGGAGGGATTGAAAACTGTCTTTCCATGGCCTTTGGTGCCATTCAACATCAGAGCTGCTGACATCAGCTCTATCACGGTTTAGTGGTGGCACTACAATTTTTTAGCACTATCAGAATGTGCTTTCTCTTTATGCAGTTACAGACTGATTAAAAAAACTTCCCAAGGGTACTCTCCCAGGCAGATGCCTTTGCCCAGCCTGCCCAAAAGACCAGACTGAAACCAACTGCTTTGCCTGCAGGTGTCTGCCAGGTTTGATTGCCAAGACTCACAGGAAGATATATAAAATAAGGAGGTCAGCAAGTTACTGTAGTGTCATGCTCACAGTGCTAACAAAAAAGTTTGTCTGCAGAGCTTTTAATCTCCATTCTCTGGTGTTTTCACTGTTGGGAGGTTTTTTCCTCCTCCCTCCCCACACAATGACAGACACTTCCGTTCAAGACATTTCTATTCTATGACAAGTTACAGTTTAGAGTCCATAAAACATTTCTGGGATCTACAAGTGAAAAGCCAGGAGCTAGCCAGTCAGATACTTATGAATAAACACAGAACTGTAAAGATCTGCCTCATCTCTCGAACTGGTGAAAAACAGAAAGCAACGGAAAAATTTATGGAATCAGGCAGATGTGAACAAAACTGTCAGACTGATCTCAAGCAAAACCAGCAACAGCTCATTCACAAACATTTGTTGTCAGCATCTTAGAGAAATAATGAAGAACCCTGGGCCATTAACTGTTTAGAAAAGACCCCAAACCACAAAATAAACCAAAGCAAACCATAATGAATGTTTCCAAATGCTTAAAAAATGAACAAGATTTTGCACTTCACTTAATGTCTACGAAAAATCTAGAAGGATTTTTGGTGGGTAGAAGTTTAGAGTAAATTTTTCCAGCACCTCTTCACTACCTTTGTGGACAAGAAAATCCTGTCTCATTTTGAAGCCGAGGCTTTGCCGTGCTCACATGGCAGCAGAGTGAGGGATTGGAGGCATTAACATCACAGCAGCTGGCAGCGCTGGGAAGGAGGGCTGAGGGGCAAGGGAGCAGCACCTGGCTGGGGAAGGCCGAGGGGAAAGGCTGCCAGAGACCGAAGAGGGACGCAGACTTTATGGTCACCATGTGAGTTTGTGACTCTACGTGGCAGCCTAGTACTTGTAATGCATGCCAATACACACACCTATCAGGTGGGAGCAACACTCTCATGCTACAGCTAGCATGAGTGGGCCTTGCTCTGATGGGTTTTGGTTTTGTCTCATGGCAAAAGAAATAACACTTTTGTCCCCTTAAGTATTTTTATGTATCGATAACAAGTCCAGGGTTTTAAGCACTTTAGACAATTTGAGCTACCACAAATAAACTATCTATGTTGTTGGTTCAATTGCTTCAGATAGAGGAGTAGAAAATTAATTTTGCTGGTTTTGTTTAACTGAAAATCTCTTCAGGAGACATCTTTTCACAGAAGACCATCAAGATCATTATTATAACTAAAAAAAACCTGAAAAGCAAATAAAGCAGACACTAAAGAACTCCAACACCCAACAAGTTACCTTCCTGCCAGTTAAAAATGTCAATTTGTCTGTCAGAAGTAATTCTAAATTTTTAAATTTTTCTCATTTTCTTCCATTTTTTTCCCCACGAGGGCCCCCAGTCTACAAGGAAATATTTTTTAAAGTTAAGGCATTCAAAGCAAAATACATGTTTTTTGGGAGAAACTCTCCCTGATGCTGCAGTGTCAGAAGTGTGATTGTTCCCACCACTGCCAGGGCACTCACAGCTTATGGTGCTGACTTAGTCCCTGGGACACCAACCTCCAAATCTTCACTTGGTGAGCTTAGTCCAGTCCTATTGAGGTGAGTGAGATTTTTGTCCCCGGCTCCATCAAATGCAGGATCACACCCTTAGATTGAATCTTTACCTTACTGAAGTCTTGGGAAGATGTAGCTGTCTTTTTTGACAGGACAGCCTGCATTCTGAAGGGCTTTCAGCATAGCACAAAACTGGACTCTTGGTCCAAAGCCAGTGAAATAATACCAGTGCTGAAGGCTTAAGGAACAAGGGCACATTCCCTAGCAAAATGAGGGATGCCCTGTGCCTCAGTGGGCTCAGGTGGCTTTCATTCCATCATCCTAAAGCCCAGCCTGTTCTTTCTGAGTGGTACTGAGATGTACCACGAGATTTCACACATAAATGAGCCTTATCCACAACATTTTACAAACTGGGTTTGAGAGCAGCAATGTGTTGTACAGTGCCATGTCTCCAAGAGCGTCCAGAGACCTGCCCTTTCCCGGGGCTCCCTGAGCTGCATTTCAGCCTCCTCCATTCTCATATGACCATAAGAAGTCAAAACCAGCGTCCTTACCCTTTTGGGACATTTCCTAATTCTTAATTAACTTATCCTCCTTCTGCTTCCAGGAAGGATTCACCTCAGGTGGTTTTCTCCTTGCAAAGAGGAGGGAGAAGCCCATTACAGCAGAGCAGCTCTGGGATCACCCCAGAGGTGCCCCAGGGCAGTGTCCTAGGCAAGTGTTGCATATTTAGCTTTAAAAGCTCCAGAAAGTTTCTGCGAGGGGAGGACTTCAGGATGCTAAATGGCAATTGTTTTCCCTTTATATAAATTATTACCATCTCAAATGTCCCTTAAAATCTTGTAGCAATTTTCAGGTCAAATTAATGTCAGCAGTTTAACCCAGAAAATATCACAGAAACATGAGTTAAACATATTTTCCTGGAATTTGAACCAGTTTCACTACCAACTACTAAACTCCAGGCTGTGCACTGAAAAATCCTTCATGGCACAATAGGTATCAGGAGCATACTGTAAAATGTATCTGCCCTCCATCTTCACCTTCCATGTCAGAAAGAAAGAACATATCATCTAATGAAGTTAAAAGGAAGTTTTTATGTACTTAAAGTATCCAACAATTCATTAAGTTGTGTTTTATTGAACACTGAGTTCTTTCTATCTAGCAAATAAAAAAATTAATGCAACGATTACCTTGAAAAATGCTGCAATACAGTTAATTTGGAAAATTTTAAGCTGTCACCACCTGCTAAAAAGAGCCAAATGACCACATTTACAGTATATACAATCCTAAATTGCAGCTAATATAGTTCTGTAGCAGCACTTCCTAGAAAAGAGACTGCACATTTGTGGAAGTCTGTTGAGGGGTTTATCTTCATTTTGAAAATGCTCACATTGAAAATGTCTGCATTTTCTTGGACCCGTATTTCTTGGGAATATTTCAGATTCTTCAAGTCCTCTGCTTCTAGGCCCTTTATGGAATTCTAAAAGTCACAAGTACTGTATAACCGCTCCATATACGTAATGTATAGGAAGAGGGTTTGCTGCAGAAATGGACTGCGTGCAAACTGGGACTGGATTGAGCATACAGAATGAAGGTGAAGAAACCAAATTAAATATGTCATTTGCCACAGTGGAAACTCTATAGTGTGCGTTTGTTAATTTTTAATTATACAGATAGTGGAAATTATGCCATTCAGCAGAGACAAACTAGACTTCAGATGGAAAGCATAAGTCAGGTCAAGTAAGTAGCTGAAGGAAAAAAAATACATCATTAAATATTGCCATTTGCATTCTTAAGACTCAGATCTCCTGGAGATTGATTGAGATCCTATCCAGACAGGAGCAAAACATAGCATTTTTCCTGAATAGTTATATGAAAGAGGTTTTCAGATTCCCCCAGACATTGTGGAAGTCTCCATTTTGATGTCCTCTTGCACAACACTGCAGCCTGTTCTATCCTTGGAATGCTGCAAAATATCGGTGTTCTATTCTGTGGTAAGCAAGCAAATTTATAGAAATATTCACGATAGAATCCTCTGGTTTCTTTGAGCATATTCTGCTGACAAGATCAGTGTTATGACAATCATTAAAACTTAAATGTTGAAAAAAATTTTAAATAAATTAATCATTCCTAAAAACATCATAATGTTCACCCAAAAAAGGTAAATATATGTGAGGATATAATTATGCGATGATTATTGTTAAACAGCCTTTTGGTTTTTGGTGAGTGAAATGACTTTTTACCTACTATTATTTCATCACTCAGGCAGAAATAGAATATGTATGTTTTAAGTTAGGTTCAAAATATGTCTTGCCACTAATAGGCTAAAGGCAGTAGCTTCCTTCCTATTCAGCATTTTACACCACGTTTACCCTTCTGACAAATGCTGTTAAACACCAATTGCCACAGCTTCTCTGGGACTGCCCAGAGAATTGCAGCCTGCGACCGCAGTCTGCTCAGCATCAGTTCTGTATTCTGGTTTGATCCTTTGCTAAACTAACTCAATATGTATTTGTCTGGTGGCTTAGGACGTTGTTTGGAAAATACCCTTTTAAATTAGAATGCTCGAGACAAAGAGACGTAGCAACTAGGGCAGTGGTGGTACCGTAAATGTCTAATTTGATATTTTGTCATGGTCTAGGTATCTGGATTGCAAATGAAAATGTAGAGAAGGGACAGAGGATAGCAGAATATTTCATGAGAAACATGACTCTGCTGTTCCTGCGCACGGAAAATCATACCATTGCTGAAATACTCCCAAGATTTCTTTATAAAACTGAAACGGATTCATGTCCGTTCAAGTAATTATTAGTGACTGAAACTGTAAGGTAATAATTTAGTAGACTTTTAATACTGTTCCTTACAGCTATAATGCTTTTTTAACCTCTCTGCCAACCAAACCATTGAGAATCACTTATTTTAATGTTCTCTTGTTATGTAGCATGTTGTCTTGTTAAAGGGCATGCTAAAAACACGTTGTATCAATTAGGCTGTTGTACAGTGTACACTCCTTTGTGTCTTAATCCCTTGTAATCTGTGCCACATTTGTGAGATTTACTGTATAACAGTAGTGGAAAAAAGAAGATTGAAGTTTTAAATTAAAATTCTTAGGTATAATACACGGTTCACTGTGTATAGCTTACAACCCGAAGACAATGCTCTTCTCAGTAGCTGTGCTCTGTCAATCTCTGCCCATTTTTGCAATCTTCATTTGACACTGAGAGAGCTGGGCTCTTTCCCAGTCATGTCTCCTTCTCTCCCAAAGCTTCCAGCTCCACAGAAGCACAAGTCTACGGAAACAGGATTGTATGATCAACCCCATCCCTTCCATGGGACTGCGCACCTCATGTGAGCACACACCCCAGTGTACAAGCAGTAGTGAAATAATTGCTTTGTTTTTCTAACAAATTAATGCTTTTCTTCTACGCTGCTTTGCGATGCATAAAGATATACCTCAAACATCCAGGAAAACGCACTCTGCCGGTATCTGCTTTCATAACCATAAACTCAAGCACGTCATGTAAGGCAAATGTAACAGGGTCAGTTGTTTATCAGCGCTCGGGCCGGGGCGGTCAGTGCCGCTGCTCACAGGAGCGCCCTCGGGGGATGCAGGGATGGAGCCCGGGGCCGCCGCCACCGCCTGGCTCTGCCGCCGTCCCCCGGCCGGCCCGGCCCGGCCGCTGTGTTACAGTGACTCCAAGTGGATTCGGGGAGATACTGCCGCGCCCGAGAGAGGAAAGGAGACTTCGGGGCAGTTTGATTTGAACCAAACTTCGCTTTGCTGCCTCCTTAAGCTCCTGCACGCTTTAACCGGCAGTGGGGACACCGGTGTCATTGGCCTCGCTGATCGCAAGGTTATGTTCTCGCGCACACCTGCGTCCGAGTCCTTAGACTCAGGTTCTGTGTAGAGGGAGATACAGACACAAAGAGGCTCCGAAACCTAATTTTGTACACTCTTCAGCACACCTTTGTCTGTTGAGATTGTACACCAGGAGTGGCTGTGGGAGGTGGCAGGCACAGGTATGCCCAGCTGTCGGCTGCCTCAAATCCCCTAAATACTCTATGGCCTCTACAGCAACCAACTGCAAATTGTCATGAATTTGCCCCTGTAATTCATCTAAATACTTACTTCCTGAGATTTTCTGGATGGCCCATGTGCCATCCCAATAGATGTCAAGGTGGTATCTAAGCCATTTTTTCCTGGATAATTTTTACTCCAAGATCTTACAGGAATGGCATCTTTATAGAAAATGCCCACATTTTAAAGCAGAAAAGAATACCTTTCACAGCCACCTCTGAAGGTAAACTCAGGTACTTCTCCATATCATTTATGAATAAGTTTGTTGTGATAAACAAGCAGTGAGCAACCTGCAGAACTTCAAAAGATTTGCCGTGCTTTAAAAGACTTCTTTCACTGCCAACCAAGTATGTACAGAAAGAACGAATTTTTGGAAGCACTCATTACCGTTCATGCAGCATGCTGGGATTTGTATGTCCTCCTAGCCCCAGGTGAAGGGTATTATTCACCTAGCAAGCACTGCCTCTGTCAGCATTTGTAATTGAAGCTGCAGGTGTTTGTGTTAGGCAGCTGTCTGCCACCCTTTCATAGCCCTGCACCCACATCCAGATCTGCAGAACAGAGTTTTCCAAGGGGAATGTACGTCTGGCAGCAGGACATCACAGCCAGCTGTGAGCCACCCCTGCCCAGCTGGGGAACCCCTGGAGAGAGAGGCAATATGCCCCTGGGGGCCCTTACCCGTCCACAACATCAGGATGGCAGTGCTGGCCACCAAAAGTCTCTCTGAGGAGCGCTCAGGTCATGGTTTACAAAGAACTAAGTGGTGCATCTGCAGTCTCTGTCTTTTGTCCTTGTGCAAAATAGGTATGAATAATTTCAAAGGCCTGGAATATTCTGATATGGGAGAGCTTTAGGTGCCCTCTGTCCAGGTGTAAAACAGACCCCATACAACTGCTGTCAGCTGAGCTACACAGTCAAGGTTTCTTCAGGTTTTTGCTTATAAACATGTTTCAGGAGGAATTTTAGGCACAGTCAACATCCACCTCCCGATCTTCCAAGGTAAGAGCAAGAGTGTGTCTCCAGTAAATTGCTGGCACCTAATAAAAAGGCTAAATCATTCCATGGAGCCCAGCTTGAGTCATTTAAAATAGAAAGCAACTTGCAGAGCCGCTACTGCTCCACAGTGAGCAGCCATTATTAAATGAATTCTCAGGGGCAAACTCGGTTGCGGTTGGTCAGTCATTTAAATATTCCTGTTCGGCTGTCTTCATGCTGTCCAGGACATGAAGCAAATGAAGCCTGGCTGTTACCCAGATGATCCACGATGTTGTGACCAGATGGAACTTCACTTACAACATGTGTAGGTGCCTGCTGGACAATAAACAGGCTTTGGCTGTCTTTTGCTCTGATGAACTCAAGGGGGTTACTGGCAGGTTAAAACAATCACAGCCCCCAAAAGATTTATTATTATTTTTTTAATTTATGCCAGATGAGCAGAACAGCAACAACAAAAACAAAAGGTTAAATGGATGTTTATTTTTCGTATTAGTGCTGATATCTAGTTTTCCCACTTAACCGGGAATCTACAAAAAAACCAAACTGCTGTATCTTTACCCATATGTTTGTGTTTGGGGGTTTTTTTAATCTTGAAAATGTTGTGATAGCTGCAAACAGTTTACAGATAGAACAAAAAATGTTTATAGCCTCATTTCCATTTGAGGGGGAGTGCTTGGGTATGTGCACACATGAGAGACACCCCCCTACACCCCATGTGTACTTCTGCACGAGTGGTCTCTCTCTCTTCCAAAAGCTTGCAAATTAATTGGACAACTTTAATTAGATACCATGTAAATTCTTACAAATATCATGAAAATAAAAAAAACAGAGATAGAAGGAAGAGAGAGATTCTAGCTTCCACTGGAAGGAAAGCCGCAATGCAAGCTCTACCCTTGCTACTCAGCAGAAATTTGAGAAAAGGGAGAGACGTGTACATACACACATATACACATCGGGACACTTCCAGTTGCAGTAAAGGCCTTATTAGACACAGGGGAAGATGCAGATCCATGCCCAAACAGGCTACAATGGCCCTGCTGTGCTGTTTCTCAGATCATGGACGTGTCAGAGAATCCTAGCACCATTTAGGTTGGAAAAGACCTCCAAGATCAAGTCTAACCTTTGACACATCACCACCTTGTCAACTAGACCATGACAGCTAGTCATTTCTCAAACACCTCCAGGGATGGTGACTTTACCACCTCCCTGGGAAGTGTATTCCAATGCTTAACAACCCTTTCCAGGGCTGTTCCATCAGCAATTCTTCCTGGTGAACCTCCTCTGGTGCAGCTTGAGGCTATGTTCTCTTGTCCTGTTGCTGGTTGCCTGGGAGAAGAGCTCAAACCCCACCTGGCTACACCCTCCTTTCAGGGAGTTGTAGAGAGCAATCAAGTCCCCCCTGAGCCTCCTTTATTCCAGGCTAAATACCCCCAGCTCCCTCAGCTGCTCCTCATAGCACTTGTGCTCCACACCCTTCACCAGCTCCGTTTCCCTTCTCTGGACTCGCTCCAGACCCTCAATGTCTTTAATATAGTGAGGGGCCCAAAACTGGACACAGGATTCAAGGTGTGGCCTCACCAGTGCTGAGTACAGAGGAACAATCACTGCCCTGGTCCTGCTGGCCACACTACTCCTGATACAGGCCAGGATGCCACTGGCCTTCTTGGCCGCCTGGGCACATGCTGGATCACGTTCAGACACTTTCAAGCAGCACCCTCAGGTCTTTTTCTGCTGGGCAACTTCCCAGGTGCTCTGCCCCCAGCCTGTAGCACTTCATGGGGTTGTTGTGAGCCAAGGGCAGGGCCTGGCACTTGGCCTTGTTGAATCTCATACAACTGGCCTTGGCCCATTGATCCAGCCTGTCCAGATCCCTCTGCGGAGCCTTCCTGCCCTCCAGCAGATCAACATTCCCAGCCACCTTAGCATCGTACGCAAGCTTACTGGGAGTACACTTGATCCCCTCACCCAATCAATAAAGATACTAAAGATATTAAACAGGACTGGGTGTAGAATAGAAGAAGGACTGGGCAGAGATCAAAGCTTGTGCAGAAGCCCCAGTTGTTCTCTGCACCCTCAGGTTTTTTTGTTAATTTTGTTAATGAAGTCTCTGGCTGTTTTCAGCCACAGAAGAGCCAGAACCAAACAGCTTTTAAGTCAAATTTTCCCACTCATGACAAAGGATGCAAAAGCCGATCCCAAGACCCACACTTTAAATGAAACTTTAAGGGAAAGTTGTTTTATTGCCCCTCGCTCAGATGTAACACCCAGTTCTAGAAGCTGAGCACTGATGGGTTGTATGAGCACCCCCAATCTGCTCCTGGAGAAATTAGTCTTAGCTGAAACCACTGTTGAAGCTTGCACTAATATGACCAGTTTTTAATGTAGAGAACAGCCAGATCCATTCCAGTAGCTCAGCTGTGTGGGGAGCAACATCCAGATAAGAAGTTGTAATGAACAGCTGGAAATTTTTTCAAACACTTCTGCTGGCTCTCAAACAATTATGTAACAATGTCTCTGCAAGAACAGAAATATCTTCTTTCAAGAAAGAAGGTGGGAAACAGGCACTGTTCAATATAAATCATATTATTATCCTGTAGGTCTTCACAAAGGATATGTTGATTTCTGGAAATGCCTCATTTGTACTGGAATCATTAAAAACAAATCACAGTTGCCAGAGCAGACGAACTTGGCAGCCTATGCCTTTTAGTGATGCCATCCTGATGTTAAATGTGTTGGGAGCCTGTATCAACTGAATTTCCGTATTTTCCTACCATTGAACTTTATTCTGTTAATGTTAGCTCTGCTGTTCTTCCTCAAAAAAAAAAATAGATATTATTCTAAAGAGCTATCACATGTTTGTGAGGTTGAGGAAGAACAATTTTCAAAGGTGACTGGTGCATTTGTATTTTCGTTTCCTTAAGCCAGAAGGAGAAGCATAAGATGAGAGGAAAAGTTTAAGCAATAGTTGTATCTAAAACCCCAAGACCTATCCGGCAGACTAAGTTTCGTGTTGCCAGAATGGAAATTATGCCATAGAAAACAAGGTGTGCTGTGGTGAGAGGCTGTGCCAGGGTTTCCTAAGGAAGGCATCTGTGATGGATGCCTTGTCATGAAGAAGCGGGAAAAGATTTGTATTTTATCCTAGTAAACACAAACACTTTTAATAAGAAATGATGGAGTAGAAACTAGTTTCTACTAAAACCAGATAAATCTTGGCTTGAAAGTGTTTCCACAAACTTACACTGAAAGTTTAATCCAGAGGGATAAATACTTCAAACAAGTGAATATCCAGGAAGAATGCTCATTTGAAATGCTCTTGCCATTTGGAAGTAGGGAAGATCTTCAAGACAGCATGAACAGCCTTGGTGAGGAAAAAAGACAGAGGTTAAAGATACATGGGAAAGAGGAACGCAGAGATGAAATTACCTGTCTTGTGTGTGTGTTGTTGTTCCCTCTCTGTTGGACAGAGCACTGCAGCACCAGACACTTGAGTCAATTAGAGATGTCCAGGCAGGATATCTGCTTCAAGGCAGTGCCACCCTGGACAGTCACTCCCTCCACAGGCTGATCACACCCAGCTCCTCTCACTCCCCAAGGTGAGATTCAGAGTGAAAAATCCTGTCAGGGCAGGTGGGTCAGGAGCTAACTGGGCCATCAATATCCCTTCAACACAGATCTCTCAGCTGTGCAATGGCTGCAAATGGCATTCATAGCCCCTGAGATAGCTGAGTTAGCACTCTAGCCACCTTTCACTGAACACCAGGTCCAGTTTATGGACTTATTGTCAACAGCTGTGAGCAAAGTACACAGCCTGTTCGTGCTGCGACTCCAGGGCACCTGAGTAGGGAAAGAGCTAATGCCATCTTCTGCAGACAACCATGTCAGCAGCCTCTAGGTACAAGCCTCTGGCATAGCTGAAAGCCCCCCTAGTCTGCCACCTGAGTCATCAAGACCTGCCCAAACAACTCTGGGACACAAAGCCAAGACAGTCAGGTGTTGAACTGTTAGGCAGTGACACAGCCTAAGTTTGGTCTGCTGACAGCAAACCAGCCTCCGGAGGGACATTATACTAGCATTTCAAATGCCATTAGTGTTTTCCCCTGTTTCTGCAGAGGTAGCATGAGGACTAGGTCTCCCAAGCTACATTCTCACAGTCCTGGGCAATGAGGCACAGCTCCCAGCAGAAAAAAAAGTACAAAAGCTATACTTACTCTACACGAAAGCAAGTTGCACTGGAGCAGTAATCTAAACCCTCCAGGACCCACCACCAAGCATCTCTCCATTACCACAGCACCCCTCCTGTCTCAAGAGGCAACTGCAAATTTTTTAAGAATTGGGGAAAAAAACCCACATGCACACACAAACCCCCAAGAACAAACAGGAAGATTTTCTCCAGCTTTTTATAGACAAGTGTAGCAGGATTCTTCACCCTGGAATGTGGTCAAGGGACAATACCCTATTCGAGAGGGGGCATCATGTGCTGCTTTTGGTGTTGATTTGTGCTAAAACCAGTCTGGCTCACCAACCCCAAATCAACATCCTCATAGTGAGGCAACTGGAGACGTGTGACTGGTAGTCAATCACTTTATACTATGAAAGTCCAGTCCACTCTCATACGGTTCAGTTCTTATAACATATTCCTCCTTGGAGTGGGTGGAGATTCCTCCCCTGGGCAGGGGATGCCCCCCAAGGAGACCCCTCAAGGCTGACTGGAAAAGATTAAGCCCTCAGTTGTTGGTATCAGTGAGTTACATCAATCTCTCCTTTAATTATTGTTTCTTTTTGCTAGCTTTAATATAATTGCTTTGATATAGCGCACTATCCTATCCTATCCTATCCTATCCTATCCTATCCTATCCTATCCTATCCTATCCTATCCATCCACTACGAGTAATTTTAACTTTTACTAGTAAATAATTCTGATTAAGACCTTTTTGTCTACTCATTTATCATAAGAAAGAATTCATTTTTATAGAAATGTGTATGTTTTGCCATCATTAAGCCTGTGGAACAAAGTTGTGCTAAGATCACACCTCTGTAATTCCCTAAATGACAAAGTTTCCAAAGTCTTGGGCTAAGATTGGATGTAGCAACACCTAGACTTTTCTCTGAGAAGGAGTTTAGAAAGCAAAGGGGTCCTTTTGGACCTTGTGACTCAACAGGAGGGCTTCTCTGATAAACTTTGTCTGAAGTCTATCACTCTTCCCACAACAAGTTCAAACCAAACCAAACCAAAATAAAGAAGTTAAGAGACATTGTAAATAAACATGTTTTTGTCAGGAAAATAACATGCTCTGTCATCATTTCTCCTTCCTACTAGAAGCCTAGAAATCTCTAAGGGTTCTTGTATCTTCTGCATGTCCTGTGATGTGTAATCTCAGTTTATTTAGGAACTAAGGTTCTCTTCTATTTTTACAGTTCTGCAGACAACACAGAAAAAGGATTTCAAAACTCCTTGAGGGAAGTGGTAGTTGAAATGTTCCCTATCATGTAGCACTCTTGCACAACCTGAGCCTTTAGCATTCTTTACCAGCAACAGCTGGTAATTTTTGCAGACTCTTGTGCACTCTTGTATAACTGAACTGAAGAGACAGTCATGATCAGCTAGTCCACCTTTGTGCAGTGTGACCACTTCTTAATTTCTGCATTACACTTCTCAGTTTCTGGATTCGTCCTAGAACTTCTGTTAGGCTATGGTATATTTTCAAGAAAGAGTCTTGATCTTGATTTAATATTAAGTGCTAAAGATCCTGTCTGTTTTCTGCATAAGTTGTTCTGACAGGACATATTATTAATAAATATGTAGATACCTTTTGTGCATTGCATCTGTTTACAACATTTTCCCTAGACTGAAGATCTGTCTTCTATCAGAAAACTCTTCCATGTCTAGGGAGACCACAGTTTGCCCTCTGTCAGATAAACTGTACTAACCAATTGGTTTGCTTTCTTTTTACCAGGAGCAATCCACAGATTTCAAATTACCCTTTCCTCGACACTCTTCATTTTTTAAGCAATCTAGGCAGCATAAATAGTCACAACATTGAAGCATCTACCCCAATTATTTAATCTATGGTTACAACACAGTATCCATTCTATGCTTGTCTGATATTTTCTGCTTATGCATTCCAGAGTTAGGCTAGCTCTCTGGTGTTCAGCTTCCTATTGGGAACTCATAAGAAGCAGATCCTAAGTAAAAACAAAAGCCCATCAAGTCTTTATCCTCATAGTGGCACTTAGGATAGGCTATGTAAAAGCTCAGATTAGGGAGTGCACACATTTAAATATAAGGCACATACAGACAGACCCTCTTCTTGATAACACAACCTAGATCTGGACAAGTACCTCTCCAGCAAACTCAAAAGTTAAGTTTTCCCCACTGATCCATTACTGGCACCACATGATGTTTAACAGGAAAAATGTGTGACATCAATGCTTTCTTTTCCACCACAAGCAACTTGGTGTTCACCTTGCCAACTGTACTTGGTTTGCAGGAAAAGCAAAAACAATTTGATATTGTTACTTTAAACAGCATTCTGGACATCTTCCTCACAAACACACTGAACTTCTGAAGTCATGGTTGGACATGGAGGCAGCGGGTTTTTTGATTTTTTTCCCCTAAGTTTGAATATTTTTTCCTATAAAATAAAAATATAAGGACATCTGGGTACAATTTTGCTGGAAGTAGCACAAGGCCCACAGTTAAACAAAACTCACAATGAGCATATGCCCCAAACAATTAGTTCAATGACAACTCTTCTAGATTTTCCTAAATGCAAACTGCATCCAGCTGATGGCCTCAGCGTCCTCTTCCTTTGACTGTGGATGGAACCAGGGTAACTAAATGTAAGGAGAAGCCAGCAAGTCAAAAGGTCAGACCCACAAAGCTCATTTTGATCTGTGCGTACTTATCAGTGGGATGGATCTATGAATTTACCCACTGACTGTCTGCTGCTCTCCTATAGAATTACCTTTATGTATGTTAATAATATTCTGATTCAGACAAAACAAAAAGAAATTATACGAAATTAAAACAACATAAGTTTGCTGTAATTTCAGCCAAACATACATTTGCCTCCAGAAGACCGTATAGGTGGGATCTTATTAGTCCCTGTTTTGAGAACAGAAACTATTTCTTGAGAATGCTTAATGTCATTTAAAAAATGACACTGCGGGCAGTCAAATGTGATATAAAGCCTTTGTGTTAGATTTAGCAGTCCTTCAGTGCTTAACTTGAAGATTTTACAATGTTAAAAATGCACATTAGTGAAGAAGAAATGTAATTTAGTCAGTGGGTTTTTTCACTGTCTCTCAAACACAGATTTCATTTCTTCCATGTTACTGTATGACATATGCACTAACAACAGCACCCCTTAGCTCCTCTCATTAGAAAGAGAGAAAACTGAGAAAGTGCTGGAAGATGTCACCTGTAAAAGTCATTTGACAAGGCCAGCAGTAGGATCAGAAATGGAACCCTGGCTCCTTAATTATGACTTTCGTATTTCCCTTCTTCTTGCTACCTCCTTTACTCCCTAAATCAGGCTGTTTCTTTTCTATTTAGATGCATTATAAATGCTACAACACTAGAACTCCAGCTTTTAGTATTTCCTCAATCCACATGAAGTATTGTATCACATACAAATAGTTCTCCAGTTTGATCTGACAGATGCCTATGGGATGATAACATAGCAAAGTGCTGGATATGGGCATTTTGGCTGCAAACCAGATCACTCATTCATATGTTCAGACAGGAAAAGAAGATCAGTTACTATGTTTATATTCATTTTCGTCTGCTTCAGTCTGTCTGCTGGTTTCAATCATTAAATTTTACCTGCTTGCCTTCCTTTTCCAACAACAAATGTCAAGACCGCAGCTCTTGGGGCATCCATAACAAGCACTCATTTAAATACAGAAGCAGCTGAGTCATCTAGTTTATGATAGAGGATTAAATCTAATAATCTACTTTTTCTGCTTCAAAACATCAATAGCTAACATTTGCTTTTGAGCAGAAAGCTTAATACCTCTAAGTGTCAGCTCAAAGAATAGCATTCAGTTTCTTGACTCAGTTTTGCCCTCCAAGTCACTGATCTTTCAGAACTGAAGAAACTGGATAAGCAAGTGCCTGTTTATAATTCCAGTCTCTTGAGGGAAAAATAGCCACTTCCTCTTTAATGAAAATAATACAAAGACTTGGCAATGAACACAGTCCTCTGGCGCGTCTGGCTCCCTTTTAGACCCACTCCAATTATTATCAGGTTATTTCTGCAACCTGAAGCTTTTTTTATGTGTTACCAACCAAGGACAACCCACTCCCAGCCACAGAAAAAAAAAATATCAAAAATGACAGAAGCATTTTTTTGCCTCCATCCAGAAAACAAAAAAGTTAACAAAAATACAGGGACTGTTTTGCAGCCCAAAATTGCTGATGAACTTCAGCCTTAGCCCAACATATCTTCATTGACAAAGAAAACCCTGTGAAAAGCAATACTTTTATGTCATGGCTTAACAGCTGAGTAGGTTTTTATTACATATCTTAACATTTATTAAATTTTGCTCAAAATGTATAGCATTAGAAGAAAAAGGATGAAAATTTTAAAAGCATTTTTTTGTCATGCCATATTATTGGTGTTTTGAGACTAATATGAAAATGAAGATTTTATCCTTGATCTGTAAAGTAAAAGCAAAATTAATATTTACTTTATATTAACAAGATTCACAGTGTATGAAATGCCATCTTGGGTCTTCATTGTTTATCTCGTATCTGCTATTATTTACTGAACACACTGTTGCTGCTTTTGACTCTAACTTGCAGAAACTTTCAGGGGTTTTGGTTTCCTTTATGAGCAAAAAATTGAGCCACGGTTTCTTTTCTAAGAGAACCTGAACAGAATAAGAAGCAAAAAAGAAGAAGAAATATATTTTCTAACGCAGTCAAGCTTTCTCCAAAGCACTGCTCTTCCTAAAATGTTCCTGTTCTTTGTTTTATTCCTAATTAATTAGTTACGCCATTCATAGTTTGGGAGAGTTCTCTACTTTTCCTTCCTGTTCTCCACATGCTTCTAAGTATTGTTTTCTGCCACGTGGTCCCCTCCTACCATGTCCACAAAGTTCAGCTGCTGATTTGCACAGTGGCCTGTGTTCGAGCAGTAGCCCTGGCTGTTTCCGCTATAAAAAGCATGCATGCCCTTGGTGCACGACTGCAGTTGTGTCTGCCAGCTGCAGTGAGGTTTTGCAGTCTCAGCAGTTCACATAGCTTCTCTCTCAGCTCTGCCCATTTTCCCAGTGAAGTTGAGAGACATGACATTCTGTCTGGACCAAAGAAAGTGAAGGAAAAAGAAATAGCAACAGATTGCAAATAGCAAAAATGCAACTATTACAGAGAAGCCAAAACTCTGAAGAGCATTCATGTACAGACACCCTGCCACACATAGCCTTCATTATGCATTTTTCCTGAGCAAAACCTTTGCTGTTGCCCAAGAGGCTCCAATCCAGACAGAAACAGGGCATCTATGCAGGATTCCAGAGGGTGGCACTCCCCATTGCCCGTTCCCCATGCTGAAGAGGCATCTGGCCAGCAAGAGAGGAAGCTTGGCTGTGAAGGCCAGTGATCAGAGTCCTTCAGCAGAACAGGAGTCCTGGACTCCGGTCCTTACTGGTAGCACTATTACACTTATTATCTATTTGCTAGCATACCAGGTGACAGTGTGGCAGCAATCTAGTTGGCCACTCCTTTTGGCCAGCAATCATCAATGCTGTGCCTTGTCTCCTTAAAACATCTGGAAACAGCACATTCCCAAGGACACTCTTCAAACTTTCTTGTTCTTCACTCTTTGCTACACAATCTTGAGCCCATCCATATGTTGTCAGCCTCCTTCAACAGACCAAAATGCACCTGACCAAAGGTAGCTGTATCCCCATGGACCTTGATTTCTTCCCAGTCCAATCTGGATGTCTTTATTTGTATCTGGTATGTCAGGAAAGCAAAATTCTCTACAGATCGATCAGACTTTCAGGTTATGCCCCTTGTTTTTCTATGTCAGATTAATTTCTGGTTCCTATTAAAGTCTTACCCCAGACTGGATTAGTAAAATACTTTCCTGTGGTCTCCTGGATCTCTCCAGCCAAAAACTTGAAACTTTCTATTAATTTTCACTGATGTTTATTTGCACCATGAAGTCGAGTTGAGCTGACCAAACCTCACAGAGAAATCAGATGAATTCTATCTGCACTAACAATTTTTTTATTAAGTAAGCGTTGGAAACTGGGCTCACCTTTGCTTTGTTTGGGTTGAAAGGGATCTAGTTCCAAGCCCCTGGGCTTTGCAACAGCTGAGACTGTGGGCCAAGGGGAGACCTGGACTAGGATAGGTACAGGAAGGGGACGAGGTGTGCAAATCCCTGTGGGAACGCAGGGGAAAGGGCGCAGGGAGGAGCAAAGAGGGCGGTAAGCAGAAAAGGCTATGAAGGGGACCTGTTGAATGTAACTGGGTCCAAAGAGTGTGTTTGTCTGTCTGAGCCCTGTGCATGGCCACTGCAGTCCGTCCCTTGCGTGGGTGAGTGAGCTGAGTGAGGGGCTCTGCACCAGGGGCTGGGGCAGGGCTGTGGGTCACAGCCTGGTTGCTGTGCCAGCTGCTGGGGGCTAGTGTCTGTATCTCCCTCAAAGTGGGGGTGTGGGGGGGGGTGAGCGTGTGTGCTTACCAGCAAACTTCAAGCTGGACCAGCCAGTGAGTAAGGGGGCCTCAGGCTGGGGCATCACGCTGACAGGGAGTCAGTGCTGCCGTGCCCGGGGGCCTTGTGAACAAGGGGTGTCTGTGGAATGAGTGTGTGAGTGCACAGGTATTTGCAGCAAGCCTCAGTCTGGACCAACTGTGGGATGTGTCGGGGAGGCAAGGCAGGGTTGGATGCAGGCAGGTGACCACCAGAGGGGTCATGCTGTTGCTCATGGGATCCATGAATGCGTGTGTGCTTATGCACCTGGAAAGTGTGATGTGTATGCTTGCACCAGTGACCTTCTGCCTCTGCCAGTCCAAGCAGAGGGGACTTAACCGTCTGTATTTTATGTGAGCTGTTGAAGGCCGTGCCTTACCTGGAGGAGGTGGTCACGCAGCATCACTTGACACCTTGTTTCCCTTTCAGACAGCAGAAGGAAATAGCAATTTGTGCATCTGACTTGCAATTTTCCATGCTCATCTTCCATTTTTATTCAGCAGATGGTTACAAGAGAGAGTAGATGACCCTAATTAGGATCATCAGGCGGAGAATAATTGCTTTTTTACAACCCATTCTGAATGCTTGTGAACCTACACGTGTCTCTACAAATGCATGTACCTGCATACTCAACATTTATACTGAAACAAAAAGTTCACAGGTGCATTTCTTATCTAAGATACCAGAAAAGTATTTTTTTCCTGGTTGACTTCCATAAAAACAAATGCCTTTATTGAGAACAAAGATTGGTGTATGATCTTCTGATGTGACTGTGGGTAGTTTTGTCTTACTCATTCACTGTGTATGTTCAAATACGTGCTGAAATGTCGGTGTCCTGTCTTCCTTTGGGAAGAGGGTGGTGAGGGAACCAAATTGTGAAATGGTCCATGTGTGTAGTCAGCAGCTCACCAACACGGTTTTCAAGGCTGTTGTTTGATTTATAGAAAGATTTTTCTCCCAAATAAAATATACTGGGATGCAAAAGTTGCAGTTTCACCTATCACACCCTGGTGGTGTCACATCTGCAGTATGCACACACACCTCTGTGATGTCTGCTCCTATTCTCTCTCCTTCGAAGCTGATTATTAGCTCTGTGACTGAACATCAATAGTTTAGAGAAAAAGCAATAAAAAACTGTACCTGTGCAGTCATAAACATACCTGCATGGCCCTGGCAGCTTTACACATTACAGAGGAATGATTTTATCTTTGCACATCGTTTTAGAGATCCTCTTGTCCCAAAATGGGTTCTTTCACCTGGTGTGCAAGAGGCTGATCTCCACACAGAGCTGAGGTGTTTGATGTATTTACAGTTCTGCACAGAAAGCAGTGCTGGGCGGCAAATCCACAAAATCAGCACACTGACTTTCAGAAATTTTCACTATTTATTACGTTTTAGCAAATAAAGGCATTAATGTTCATTGGCTACAGGTTACCTAGTTCTCTTATTAATTAGTATTCTATCTTATTTGGTTGAATTATTTCCTCGCTTCTTATGCTAAACAGTGAGCATGCTCAGTCTCTCTCTTGAGTCGCAGTTTCTTGGGTCAGTGGTTCGTGAGTCAGTGGTCGCGATCTCTCCCTACCAGAATTGCCTTTTACCCAGTTGGAGAGGATTCAGCACAGTTGCTGAGTTGGCTCTGTTAGTTTCTTCCTTGTTTTGTGAGTTTGTGATGACCCACCCTTAAAAGAAAGGAGTTCTGCCAAATGTCCCTGTGGCCTGTAAATTCTGTATTTCCTGTGTCTACTACCAGTTGTACATCCTTCTTCCCAAGATTTGTTAACCTCCACCTAGGACTGAGATCACAGAAGCAGGTCAAGCCCTAAACTTTAACGAAATAATTCTACCAACAAGTAATTTACCTTTCTAAAACCTGGATACCACTCCAATTTCCTGACATATGCATGATGTTTAACTCCTTGTCTTTATATGGCTCTCCTCCCAATAACAGAAAACCACCACAGGTTTCACGCTGTTCTTCAGGGAAAACAAAAACAACTGTAGAAAAGTTTGCTGCCAGGAAAAATTCAGGAAAACAAAATCACACAAACTACTAACTGCTTGGTTAGCTGCCTGCTTGCTGAGTAGCAATATGTTTTACTTACATTCTACAGTACGCTATATAAGTTCGTTACAGATCAGTCTCAGCCACAACTAATCTTGTCTTACACAATCTAAACCATTCTTGACATTTTTCATGTAACAACTAATTTCTTAGTTGATGTAATGAGATACGCATTCCGTTACTAATCTTAGTATATAAGAATTGTGCCAGTCTGTGTGCAGCTCTGCAGGGCATTTTGTTTCAGTATGCTTACAAATGAAACCCATGTCCAGTAGAAATCAGAAAGACTCCTTATTAAATCAAGTGCTTTTTTTCTTCTTTTACTGGGTTTTATTTCTCTTTTGGCACTATTTCAAAGTATTGTCAGAAGATTTTTTTTCTGTTATGGGGATGTAGTTTGCTTTTTGTCCTACAACTTTTAAAAGGAAAGGTTTGGAGGATATCAATAACACACTTTACAAGAAAAAGAAGCTCTAAAATACAATGCTCTTAGCAGCTAATATTTATATGCATTCTCAGTTCACTAGTAATCCAGATAGATTACCAGAACCCTTTTCACTGCTATTGCAGGTAGTCTTGTTTAATAATTACTTATAACATAAACACACTTTGTTACACCTAACTAGATTTTTATTCCCAATAATCTTAGCCTGAAACTGTTCCAAGGTCTAATCTCATGAAAATTAGAAACTTTCTTCTAATTTTCAGCTTTGATTCAGGCAGGGACATTTTGTATTTTGTGATTTTGTGTAAACTTTATCTTTTGGTTTAAAAACCATGAACACATTTGCAGAGAGGAGAAGTTTCAATTTCAGCTTTTCTTTTACCAGACAAGACAATCACTTTTATCCTCTCCTCAGAATATCCACTTTTGACTGTTGATCAGAATAGCTCCTTTCAACCCCTCTTCCTGACTGCAATGTCCTCTTGGGACAGATATGAGCACTCTGCAGAAAGGATCTATCTGCTTCATCAAGCGCTGGAATTGCTATTTCCCTCTCTCTACTGGATTCAACACATTTACAATTTATAAGCCCGATAGCTGCTAAAAAGCATCTGATAACATTTTTCATAGTCTATTAATTTTCACACAGTTCAACTGCAGCAAGTTCCCCAACACAATAAATAATTGGACAGAATAAAGGCCAGGTGTTTGTTCTGGCTTCAGCTGATGTGACAGTTTCCTGACCCACCCACTAATTTATCAAATATCCTTTTGCGATTTTTAAACAATAGAAACATAAGCCAAACAAATACTATCTAATAGACGGCCAAGGTAACAAAAAAACATTGATAAATTTTGAAAGGTAGGTGTCTTTGTCAGTCTCTGCCATCTGAGATTTCTCCGAGACTATCTCTCATGTTCCTGGAAATGCCCGACAGTGTCTCGCTCAGGAATAACCCCTTTCCCTGTGGGATCCTGAACTGAGCCCTATCCCATCTCAACTCCACCTAAGGGTAACAGCTTAACATTGTGCACAAATGAGCAACTGAAGGTCCTTATTTTCCTCTTCCTGTTCCTAATCAACTGCAGGACACCTATTGCAATGGCTGCTTAATTCTTTCTGGATGTTTGTGAAAAAGAATGAAAGCTTGGCTGGTATCAGTACACACACTGGCACTTTAATACATTGATTCATCAATTTGACTTCACCTTCTTCTTTCGCTACTCATTCCAGTTACTGTTTATTTGGCCTCCTCCCTTTCCAGATAATAGAACTTGCTTTAGCGAACACATATTCACATAACAAAATTTTCCATGAGCAGCAGAATTAAGGAAGCCTGGTTTCCTAGAGATTTATGTTGCTGATTCCCAAGTTCCATCCTCACACCATGTCCCCCACGATACCTTCACTATGCAAAACCAGCACTTTAAAAGGCCAGTGTGAGTCATATACCTGCTACTTGGCTCAGCACTCTACATCCATTGCACAGTCAGTCAGATGACTGTGTTCTTATGGTTGTTGCCAAGGAGAATATACTGCATTCATTTGTCTGACTGGAAAATATATCTTAAAATACTTCAAAATTAAAATAAAGGAGGCTCCAATTGAGCTCTCTGTTTCCTGGAACTGTGAATTTAGAAAGAATGGATAGCCAAGGAAATGGGCATGCATTTGAAATGACTGCTGGAGAGTTAGGAATGATGCTCCTGGACAATCAAATGTGTATTTTTACTGTAAGTCTACATGAGAAGATCACTGAACTTCCTGACAGATTAATGGGATGTATAGAAGTGAAACGATCATGAATGAGCACTTCTAAATTTTATTGCTTCTGGGGCTGTGCGTGTGTTTGATTGCTTTTACCTTTGGAAGGTAAGCACAGCTAGTGCTTTTGATCACTGGGGAAAGTTCTGGTTAGAGAGAACTTCTCTGTGTCTGTGATTTCTCTTTATGATAATATTTGAAGAAAATGTGGTGCGATGACTGTGGTATTGAATCAAAGGAGCAGGCATTTCAGTCTAAGGGAGGTGAAAATCCTGTACCTACTTCTTCAAGGATAGCAAAACCACATGGAGCGCTACTGCACATGCACGTGAAGGTACAACAGCTCTGTGACACAACTAAGTGACAGCTAAGAAAACAAACAAGCAAACAAACAAGCAAGCAAAAGGCTGTGGAAATTTGTCCCATGATGTGTGAAGTTGTTTATCTTGTCAGGACCTTTTCTGACAGAAAGGCACATGACCAGCACTTGGGCTGAGAGTGTGAAGAGCAAAGGAGGACGTTACAAGACAGTTTGTATAGTAGCCAATTTTATTTTTTCCAATGTGTAACACTTCAAGACAAGGATAAATTTTAGCAAGTTGGAAGTGTTTTGGTAGTGATAGACTACACTGACTACACAGTGAGAACAACCCCTGCCAGGAGCTGTGTACAGGGTTCTGGTGGCACAGGCTGTGGCTTGGTTGAGGTGGACATAAAAGCACACACTTGTCGTAATCCAAAGTCGAGTGGGACAGAAAGTGTTTTTATTTTCTCTACTGCTATTCTTATACCCTTTTACAATGGCTGTGGCTTACTGAGATTGGCTGCTTAGCAAACAATAACAAGGCTGTTTAACAAACAAAGACCATTCAGGTAATAAAACAATTAGCTACACAAGCAAAAGTATAGTTGCTACATATTATGCACAACTTCTCCTTGGTACAGTCTCAATGTCCCATAACAAGGACATCCTCTCCCTGTGTCCAGAACATCTTCTCTCACTGATTATCTTCTTGGCCTTCTCTGTGGGTTTCACTGAAGCTGCAAAATTTTCACTGTAAAACTCTCACAGATAAATCCTGACTGGTTTCAGGTCTGACTCTGTGAGGCCCCCAGACCAGCTGTCAGCCTCATCAACAGGCAGTGGGTATGCCAGGATCAGCTCTCATAAGTGGAGTTACATTCACTTTCTCCATACAGAGCTGGTTTAATTTTTATTCATTGATTTCCCCTTTCATGTTCTTTCAACTCTGTGAAGTATTGTCATAAAACACCCACAACCTTATTAAGCTCTGTTTATGTGACAGCCACCTTAGGTATACTGTCAGCCTTTGATACAACTGTCAGAACACCTAAACTCTATCCAGGGCTGGTGATTCCTTGTTCTTACTTAATTTTGCATAAAATATCATTGCAATCACAGAATCATGTAAGTTGGAAAAGACTGTTACTATCATCAAGTCCAACTGTTAATGAAACCAAGTCCACCACTAAACCCTAAGTGTCACACTGCACTTCTTTTTCCAGTGATAGTGACTCAACCACTTCCCTGGGAAGCCGTGTTCTAATGTTTGGCAACCTCATTGATGCAGAAGTTTTATCTAACACCCGATCTAAACTTCCTCTGTCAAAACCTGAGGCCGTTTTTTCTTGTTTTGCCATTATGTGCCAGAAAATGCATTATGTGTTAGAAAACACCATGCAAGCATGTCACCATTCAGGAGGTTAAAATCCACGTGCCAGTGAGTGGTCAATACTTCAGTCAAGGCAGACAAGTGCTTGTTGATCGTAAAAAGCTTGTTATTGCACTACATTAAGCACAAAGGTCAGTCTGTGAGTGTCGTTTGCTACACAATGTCAGTGTAGTTTCACAATCCATTTTCTTCAACCTTAGCACAGCTGGGAGGAGATGTTAGCTCTCTACCCCACACTGATCCTACACCCCACAGCACCACCTCATCGCCTCTGGGAACACCATGATTTCTGAGGCCATAACAGTGAGGTGTTTTCTTCAGTATCCATCGTCGGCTTGTGACCTCCTGTCTCCTTGCTACTCATTCCTTCCCACACAGCAAATTGTGCTCTCTCCTGAGTTTTGCCAGTGTGGACAGTAGATGGCAAGAAAATCAGTTTCTCCACATCTTTCCCTAGGAAGTGAGCTAATGCTCGGGACAGGAAATAAAGCTGAGTGAGCAGCTGAACTTTTTCAAAGAGAGGTATGAGAAAGGAGAATCATAAAGGCTCTGGCAAGTAGCTCTATTTCCTCCTTCCTGTGTCCTTGAAAGCCTGAGAAGACGCATGGATGTCAAGGATCCCACAAGGTGCCTCTATTTAAGGTCTAGAAAAAGCATTATTTGTAAAATCACTGACAGGAGCTTAAATAGCTGCTACATCCTCATCACAGCTGCTGAGGCATGTAGCAGAAGAGGTTTCTTTTGTGTCCTTCTACTCATCTGGTCCAGGGTAGCCTTGAGTTTGAAAGATTAAGGTGGAGAATTACCTGGCATTGGGACACTGGATGGGAGACACAGCAACAGTAGGGTGGCAAAAACTGCAGTCTCCGTCCTGCTTGGCAGAACTTCAATTTTTTGAAGTGCATACACATTTACATTATTTCCAAGAAAGAATAAAGCCTCGTAGCATACGTTAGGATTCCTCTACGTGTATGAGTTCGGTGTGCTGTTTCTGAAACACTCCACAGGGTGAACACTTCGTGTTTTTTAAGAAACGGGGAGAGAGCACAAGTCGCAACATGAGGAGGTGGATGGTGCTTTCCAAGCGGCTGGGGCTGACAGGTATGACCCAGCACCGGCACTGAGGACACAGCACTAACACAGCGAGGGTGGGCATCGCGGAGGCCAACATTCTCCTCATTGCTGGGGCCGCCGCCAGGCCACGGCTCCGCGGCTCAAGCCCATCGCCACTTCCTCGGCGCCCCTCAGGCGCCGCTCGGCTGCGACCGCCCTGCTCCCATCCGCCCCCGCACCATCATTGCCAGGCATCCCGCCCCTTCCTGGCTGGCGCAGGCGCCGCAGCGAGCCAAGGCGGAGCGGAGGGGTCGGGGTCGAGATCGCGGCGGAGCTCCAGAAGCGGGGCGGTCTCCGCTCGCTGCCGGCTGGGCGCCATGTGGGTACTGGTGTCCCTCCTGGCTCTCGCGGCGCTGCTGGCACCGCACCGGAGCGCGGCTTCCCACGGGGAGCAGCCGCCCGCAGGTAACGGGCGGGGCGGGACGGGAGGATGAGGCAGCCGGGGCAGGCCGACCGACTGAGGGGCAGCACGGGTCACATGAGGGGCGGCGGGACCGGCACCCGCCGTGCCGTGCCGCGCCCCGTCCCGGACTCCTCCGTGACCGAGCGCCGCCGCTGAGGCCTCCGGCCCCGCATCGCTGCCGCCGCCCGCTGCGGGCGCAGGGAGCCGTCGGGGCAGTGCGAGCGGCCGGGCGGCGGAGGAGAGGAGCCCGCTCCCCGGGGCTGTGCCGTGTCGTCCCGCCGAGGCGCCCCGGCCGAGCTCTCGGGTGCGCGGTTCAACCTGGCCCCGGAGGCCATCTCGCGGCGCGCCCACCGGCGGCGCGCTGGTGACATCAGCCTTCGTTTCGGGTGCTTGCACATTTTGGCACGCAGAGGAGAGGCCTGTGCATCGGACAGGCCTGCTCCGCTGTGCTTTATGACTGCATATGTCCAAAGAAGTAGCGAAACTGGGAATTTCAGTGCGTAAATGGGGAGCACGGGACAGAGGAGTGCAAAGAAGGTGTCGAGAGCATGGCCTGGAACACGCGTATTTTGGCCAAGCGCTGCTGGCCAGGAGAGGTGGCTTGCCAGCAAAGGAACAGCGTTGTGATTCCCTTTGCACAGAGCTGTGGCAAGTAGATAATGAAAGAAATAGTCAGGTTTACAAGTTTCACTTTAAACTTCCATACTTTGGAAGTTTGCTTAGGTTTGCCTTATGTGGACTAGCAGTGCTGAAAATGGCAATCTACCTGCATTCTTGTCCCTTAATAGTTTACGTTTTGAATATCCAGTTTGTTTGACCTGGTGTCTGATTGTGACTGGCAAGCCTTGCAGGAAAACTATTTTTTTGCCGCATTTGATCAGTAAGGTGGCTTGAAACGTTAAATGTTGTCTTGTGTGATCTCACTTAGTCTCTTTTAAGGGTATGCTTTTATTGCTAATAAAATATGCTACTTCTACATTGTATTATGCATTTTTAGGGTAAAAAACACAATACCGGTAAATCACTTGTCAAACAAACCTGCTATAATCCAGCCTAGTCCAGCAAAACAGTTATCTCTGTAAGAGTAGAGAGCAGTGCTCTGGTGTAGATGGTGTAGCAAGCCACCTAGAAGCAGAAAGCTCATTTTTCTGCATGTGAGTGCAGCAAACCCTCAGCTCAAAGGAGCAGAATGTATTTTTGAGTTAGGTTTTGAAAACTCAAGCAGCATTTTCTGGGTGACTTGCACTCAGCTTGGTCACAGCCACTATAATGATGCCAGAGACTTCATCATATAAGTAAAAACTTATTTTTTTAGTGAACAAAAGCATCATGACCTGCTCCGTGAACTCAGTGTCTCTCTTGTACTGAGCAGCCCAGAATTTCCATGGCAACAATTGCATGATTATTTTTTTTTCCTTAAGTCTTATAGGGCTTTCAATGTGCCGGTAGTATAATACATACATCAAGGCTGAGTGTGTAATGAGGAAATGTTCAGTCATCTTCTGTCGTAGGACACCATTTTCCTTAGAAAAGGAGTGAAGCCAGACAACTCAGCAGCAGTTGGAACACCTCCTGCATTTCCTGCAGCTGGGTGCCTAATGTGCCTGCATTGATAGGCTATGACTCCACAGTCAGAGGAGCTGGGCACTTGTTGATGAGAGCTTTCAGTCTGTATTTTGGTATCGTGGAAGACAAGGTCTGTGGTCAAGGTGAAGAAGATTTAGAGGCTGTGGTAGCAGTTCAGGTGCTTATTGCACGTTGGAAGCCAGATTTCCAAGGACGTGTGCAGTTCGTTTGTGCAGCTTGACTTCCTGTTGTATGTGATGATCATGGTGGTCTTGAGTTGTTCTCTTATGGTTCAGATTATCGGCATTCGTAGCAATTGACTGTCAAGCTGCAAACAAAATCAAATTAGGTGGTAGCAAGTGCTGTATTTGGATATCACCTGTTACAACACTTCTCATCTATAACAAAAGGGAAGGAAAAAAATAGATAAAACAATATTTAGCTTTTATTATTACATCAGTTTTTTTAAGTGTCCGTCTTGTGCAGCTTGCTGTGGTTTTTCTCAAGATGGTGATCTCAGTCTACCTCTCCTCTTAGAACAGCTTACAGCCTTGTGGAGATTTTTATCATAAACAGTGATTTTAAAAACTCTATAGAACAATGTCAAACCTCTAAGCCCTGAGAAAATAAAATTCTGTTGTAAATAGAAGCTTTAAAAATGCTCTGTCTACTGTGTAAATGCTTATGACACTTAGGAAATAATTTAAGTTTTATTTAATTATTTATTTAATTTAATTTAAGTTTGTTTCAGTAAATATTTAAAAAACTATTAGCTTTAAATTTTACCCCAGTCATAGTACTTCATTTGTAAACTAATTCCTTTGTGAATTTGAGGTCTTTTGAGAACTTCTGGTAGAACCTTCTGCATAAATTGCTGTTATATGCATTAATTTAAGCTTGTTTGTAGTAAATTTTTTAAGGAAGTACCATCCAGGTGTGGGAGTGGCATCACTAGAGAAATGCACGTCCTGGGTTTCTTTTGGAGGGATAAATGAACGTAGGCAAAGGCAAGCACATGCAAGCATTTTCATGTATACTATATGGCTGCTGCCACTTAAAAGAAAGCCAGTCAGGTAGCAGGCACAAAATTTCTTTGTCACTCTTGCTCCTTGGTGCTTCCCAGTCTGCCAAGCTCCCAACCAAACACAGCCAAGCACAGCTCCCCTCCAGCAATCCAATAGGAGCAGGAACTGTGTAGTGCCTGGCCTGCCAGAAGTGCACAGGGAGGGGGGCACGCTAACCCAGGTGTGCTGCCTTGAAGGGGAACGTGGCAGAAGGCAGAGCCACTGCTCTGACAGACATTCCCATTTCTCCCCAAGGCACGTGTTTGGCGCTCCTGCAGCCTGCGGTGAGCAGTGACCTCTTCCTTCTCAGATTCTGTCCTGTGGTGCTGGGCAGTGCTCCTTGCTCTCCTCTAGCCCCCAGATGGCTGAACTCTGCTTTAGTGCAGGCCAATTTTGTTTGATTTAGAGCAGATTGAAGAGAGGATATAAATGATTAGGAGGACCATTTGTTGTGGTTTAACCAAGCCCCACGCAGCTGCTTGTTCACTCTGCTACCAGCAGGATTGGGGAGAGAATCAGAAGGGTAAAAGCTGGAGAACTTGTGGATTGAGATAAAGACAGTTTAATAGGGGAAGCAAAAGCCATCCATGTAAGCAAAGCAAAACAGGGAATTCATTCACTGCTTCCCATGGGCAGGCACATGTTCAGCCATCTCCAGGAGAGCAGGGCCCCATCATGGGTAAAGGTTACTTGGGAAGACCAGCACCATCACTCCAAATGTCCCACACTTCCTCCTCCTTCCCCCCACTTTATGTCCTGAGTGTATACAACACAGAAAGCAGCAATACCCTGGCCACCTGCCAGTCCATGTGCATCGCCATGGCTGTTATCAGAATGCTCTCAGGCACTCCACAGTGAGGTGATAAGCAGTACAGCAAGCAGTAAAAGCAGCAAGCACTGCACTTGAATATACAGTCAGGAAAGCGAGCCCCAGGCTAAGCACAGGAGCCTGCTCATTACTAGCTAAACAGCACTAACAGCTGTAAATTCAGTCGAGTACATCCCAGTCAAATCTGTCGTTATCTCAAACCCTTTGAATCCCAAGTTGGGCAGAAAAAAAAATTAAGGAAATGCAGCCTTCAGAGATAGACTAAATTCTTTTTACCTGCTATTTTCCATGCTTAGCATTGACTTGCTGCCTTCTGAATCCATTTTTCACGGTATGGGTTGCCTTTTTGCCACTTTTTCTGTTTGGGTTTTTTTTTTCAATGCATATAACTGCAGAGTCCTGCAGAAGTATTCAAAGGTAGTGCAAATTTATCTGATCTTTTTTCCCTTGTCTTCATTTTCACTGGCGGTGAAAGCTAAGGGGAGTGACTTTTTGACATTTGTGAAGTCATCAGAACTGCTACCCTTTCTGGGTGCAGTTAAAGGGCATGTGTGAGCTCAGGTTCCCGTATGGGGCATTTACTTAAGAGTTGGACTCAGTGATCCTTGTGGGTCCCTTCCAACTCAGAATATTCTGTGAATCTATGAACTGAAGCAACTGTAGGTAGAGCACAGGGCTGGCACAAGGAAGGCACACTTGTCCCAGTCGGGGGCCCAGAAGGGACCGGTTTGTTACTATTGCAGCTGTCTGTCTGCAGCTGTGGTGAGTTAACCATGATTCTGCAACAAAGTTCAAACTGTTGTCCCTCTCGGCCTGTTGAAGTGGCTGATAAGTGTTTTCCTATGATGTATCACTTGGGGATTATAAGGATTTGTTTGTTTTTAATGGAAATCCAAAAAAGGAACAAACTTTCAAAGTACGTTTTTGCTTGTTATTTTTGCACAGTTTGTCTTTTCAAGCTTTCAGTTTGTGCTTTCAGTCTGTATTTCAGTGCCTAAATGGTGTTTAAAAGGCACATATGACTTGAATGAACTTTTATTCGAGCCCCGTTCTCTTACGTGCGTTATTGCACTTCAGCTGCATTCCACTTGCGTGAGCAGTGGTGACAAATCCGTCTGTGTATACAGTAATGCCAAAATGAGGGAAGGAACTTCCCTGTTGCACAAAATACAAGTATCAGCTTGAAGGCTGTCTCATTTTTACATCTCAAAAATGTCCAGTTCATTGAATTAATTTTTGCTCTAGGCAATGCATTGCTGAGGCTCAGTGAACAGGTCAGACGTCAACATATATACAAAATATTAAGTCCTTCTGTAGATGTTTTAAAAATAGATTTTATTGAGTATATGGCTGCCTCAAACTTGTGTTTTGTAAGTACTCTCCGTAGGTAGTATTGTTTGGGAACAGTTACATAGTGAACAAGAATGTCAGGTTTCAAGCTGGTAAAGAAATCTGTAGGTCTATATGGTTTGCATATGTCTGACTCTACTGAGATTTGTGAGATGTGCAGTGGGTGTTTTTGACTCGGAGAAGTGAATGTATAAAACGAGACAAGTCATACTTGTTCTTTACAAGTTACACCTGTCTTGTAGGTAAAAAAAAGCATTTTCTGCCTTGATGATGTACACTTTTGAAGCAGAACTGCATCATACATTGTGTGCAAGTAGTGGATTAGTTCTAACTAATTATCTGTCTTAGTCTTAGAAGACACAGCTAGGTACACTTGTTAATGTTACTCTGAAAAAACCCCTCCAAACCAACCCAAAATCCCCCTTATTTCCTAGCAGCCTGAAATCAAGCAGCAGCAGATACTGGCAGTAAACCCTTTCAGTGGAGTTTGGCTTTTAATTTCCTCCCACATGTATTTCCTTCCTGTCTATGAGATGCAAGCTATGCAAGTTTGCTGAACATGTAAATGTCTACTAAATCTTAAATACATTAGTTAAGATAATTGCACATTGAGAAGGTGTTTGATTATGTATATACACATTCATGTCCCACAGTAGTCACACCTGATGAGATCTTTGCCATCAGTATGGCAGCAATAGTTTGGGTTGTTTGCATGTGGATAAATGAATACATTTCTGTCCAAGTTATAAACTGATGCGGATGTGAGTTTCCTGAGATAAACTGTGTGGTTGTATTCCCACGTCTGTTCTCTGTTAAATGCTAAACTTCCAGGTCATCCTGTGGTCATGCTTGTCTTTGCTTTTACCGCTCTCGTAGTCCTACCTTTGCTTTCCAAAATTCCAGTTCTTTATGCTCAAAATACAGGCATGTTTAATTTCTTCTGGCACACTTAAAAAAGGTGTATCTGATTGGCCTACCTTTGCCATTTATTCTGTGGATATAGAGCTGCTTTCTGAAGTTCCTTTTATGTTGTTTTACAATACAGATAGACGTTTCAGAAATTGTTCTTGCCGTTCTCTGTTGGCTTCTCATCAGCCAGTATTCCTATCTTACAAGGCAAGGTGAACTGCAGATGGGAATCACTTTGTTTGAACTGGAGGCAAACTAGAACTTGAGTTTTCTGTGTCATGCATTACGACATGAATTGTTGATCAGTTTTCTTCTCTCTTTCTATGCTTGCTATCTCACTGTTTGAATTTGCACCTTGAGTGTTGCTGCATTTACGTTTATTATAAATTAAAAGACGTTTTATGTTTAACAGTTACCTTTGTGGCACTAACTGCTGTTGTCATCTTCCACTTATGCCTGCAGAACAACATAGAATGTGGTACAACATGTTTAGAAAAATAAATGCTTCGTTATGGGTTAAGTAAAACAGAGTTCACATAAAGTATTGTGGCCTTTTAACTGGAAATATGCAGAAATGGCATTTATAAAGATTAGACATTAGCACTTTAGAAATCTGCAGTGTTCTCTGTAGTGTGCACTCTTGATGCTGGAGTGAAATGGGACTGCAGCGTCCCCAGGCAGTGTCTCTGGACTGTCTGGAGAAGAAACCATTAGAAATCAGCCAGCCTCAGTAAAGGAGGTGTGGGCTAGACAGCGAAGACCATTTGTTGATCTCCCTCTGCAAGGCCTCACACACCTTGAGAGGGTAGGCAGCACCTCCCAGTTCAAGATTATTGGCACATTGGCCCAAGGTGCCTTCAACTCCTGCACCGTGATCACTGGTAAAAATACTGAGCAGAACAGGCCCTAGGAGTGGGCCCCAGGGAGCACTGCTGGTCCCCAGCCAGGTGAAGCTCCATTCACAGCAACCCTTTAAGCTCTGCCCTTCAGCCAGTTCTTCACTCAGTGCGCTGTCAGCCTCCGTGTACCAGCTTGTTCAGAAGAACACAGTGAGGGACAGTATTGAAAGCTGTACTAAAATCCAGAAAAAGTACAGCCACTGCCTTCCCGTCATCCACTAGGTAGGTAATAAATCAGTTAAACAGGACTTTGACTTTGTGAACCCCTGTTGACTGTTCCTGGTGATTGTATTGTTCTTTCAATGTCTTTCAAGAGCACCCAGCATGATCTTCTCCATCGTTTTTCCAGGTGCTGAAGTCAAGCTACCAGGTCTGGTTTCCTGGGTCTTTCCTCATGCCCTTCTTCTAAATTGGAATAGCGACTGGCTTCCAGTCAGCAGAGACCTCCCCAAACCTTAGGCAGATGATGGAGGGGTCCTAGTGTAGCATTTACTACCTCCTTCAGCACTCTGGGGTCAACCCCATTTGTTAAGCAGTTTCTTTTGTATAATAGTACACAAAAGTTAAAATTTTCTAACGGTAGCTATGCTGTGGCTTAGAACTGCATATCTGAAGTAAAGTTTGTGTGCTTTGGCCCATCTATGTGCTTGACACCTCCTCTGTCAACTTGTCACTTTCTTTTCTTGTGGTTGTGAATTTGATGATTATGTTCCTTTTTTTCCAATAACTGAAATACCACTCTTGTATACATTAAAACATAAACCACAGAACCATTTGCAGAGTGATCTATGTTACATGTATCAAATCTTTGTGGTCAATAGCATACCTCAGCCTCTGCGTATTACTTTCAGTAATGTGTTATATTTGTGGTCTTGTTCTCAGGATGTGAAAATTGTTTACTTTCCCTAAGTCTGTCACAGAGTGAAGTTGCAGTACTTGCTTTGTGAGCAAGGAGCAGTGTAGAGCAGGTCAAATATGAGTTCCTTCAACATTTTGTAAGAGCTACATTGAGAATACTAAGGGTGCCAAACCAGACATTGAGAAGCTGAGTTAAATTCGGTTGAGTGACCTTCATTTCTCTTCCGCTTCTCTTCCGCTTCTCTTCCCCTTCTC